>CAUYLG010040063.1:0-43017 GCA_963573385.1 Cacajao melanocephalus
GGCTCCTCCGCCGGGAATCTCCTAGTCTGTGGGCAACAAAAATTCGTCTGAAAGTGCGGCGTCCACTCGCTCTCTGCGCTTTCACTGGGAGCTACAATCCTGAGCTGTTGTTAATCGGCCATCTTGGATCTCTCTCCGGACGTCCTTTTTGTTGAAGTTTTTTCTTTCTGTTTTTTAGTTTTCCTTCTAACAGTCAGGCCCCTCTGCTGCAGGACTGCTGGAGGGCCACTCCAGACCCTGCTTGTCTGGGGTCACCTACGGCGGCTGCAGAACAGTAAGTGTTGCTGCCAGTTTCTTCTTCTGTTATTTCTGTCCCAGAAGGATACCCACCAGATGTCAGCATGACCTCTCCTTTATGAGGTTTCTCTTTGCATATACAGGGGTCAGGAAGCTGCTTGAGGAGATAGTCTGACCCTTATAGGAGTGCAAGTGCTGAGCTGTGAGCTCTGTTGTTCCATTCAGAGCTACTGGGCAGGTATGTTTAAGTCTGCTGCAGTGGAACTCATAACCGCCTTTTTTCCCAGGTACTCTGTCCTGTGAAGGTGAGGCTTTATTTATAAGTTCCTGACATGCTGCTGCCTTTTTTCAGAGATGCCCTGCCCAGCAAGGAGGTAGCCTAGTCACCATCTTCCAGCAGAGGCGTCGCTGAGCTGCCATGGCCTCTGCCTAGCTGCTGTGTGAACTTCCTTGCAGTTTTGTTTACAGAGGTATAGTTAGAACTGCCTCGGTAATGGCGGACTGCCTCAGTAATGGCGGACTGCTTTGGTAGTGGTGGATTGCCTTGATAGTGGCGAACACCCTTCCCCCGACAGAGCTGGACCATCCTGGGTCCAGCTGCACTTGCTGAGAAACTCTCAATCCAGAGTGTTTCAGATTGCTGGTCTTTGTAGGGGTGGGAACCGCCAAGCCAGATCACCTAGCTCCCTGTTTCAGCCCCCTTTTTTTCAGTTGAATGGGTGGCTCTATCTCCCAGGCATTCCAGGTGCCAGTTGAAACAGCCGCCCTGATTCATTTGAGTTTTTTTTGTGGAGACCCGCTGAACCGGCTGAAACAGCCGTGCTAGAAACTTGTAGCACTTTTCAGCCCAGGAATCTCCTGGTCTGTGGTCAGCAAAAACTCATTTGGAAATGTGGTGATCACTCACCCTCTGCATTGTTCTCACTGGGAACTGCATTCCAAAGCTGTTCCTATTTGGCCATCTTAGATGGCATCCTTAACTTACCCACTTTCTCCTCCTTGAGGCAACTCTTTCTTATGTATAACCTCCTAATGCTTATTGCCTCTCCTCTTTCCTGACCATTTACTCTAAGGAAAGGGTAGAATCAAATCTGGTTTCCTATGATTCAGCTGACCAAAAAGGGTAATATGCTACCACCTATCAATGATTTTATATTTAAAAAGCATTTTTATACCTCAATTCCAGTGTAATAAAATTCTAATAATGGAATTCCAGAAATCAGTCTTATAAAACAGTTATTTGAAAGATAATTCTTGGCTTCTGAATTTATGCTATTTATGAAGCTACCATTCTTCAAACTAGTTAATCCTGTTTTACATTAAGCTACCCTTGTAAGACTGAAGAAAGATTTTTGTTATGATCTTTATCTCTGAAAAATAATAATTGGGCATCATTAATTCAAATTGCATATGCTAAATACTATACTAATTACATATATATTATCTCATCCTGTAATCTTCATAAAAATCATATAAATCACATATTGTTGCAGAACTAGAGATACAGAAATTTTGATGTAAAAAGATTGAAAAAACTGTATAAAACCATATGAGCAAGTGATGTGGCTGGAAGTTATCACTAAGTCTGTCAAATTTCCAAGCCTGGGCTTTTAACCTGGAAGTTCTATTCCACAGTAGTATGCCAAAACTAACCCAACAAGTATTTCAAATGTGTGTACTGAGAAAATACAAAAAAATGAAAGACTGACCTTTCTTTGTAACTTGTCCAGTGTCTTATATCTTGCTTTCTTCCATTAATGCTTATGCCTGTGGCAAATTTAATCAGAATTCACCCAGATATTTCGGGAACAATTAGAAACTGTTAAGTTCCTCTCAGACATCAATATCCAACAACCTCCTCACATCTTTTTCAAAAATACATGAGTTTAACATCTCATTCTTCTTCGGATTAAATTATTTTAGGTAAAAATGAATTATTCCTTGTGGAAACTCAAATTTATGATTTTCTTCTTTCCCCTGATTCCCTTTAAACAGAAGTCTTTGTGATTTAACAGGAAAACAGAATCAATTATCTCCATATTAAGCCAGAGGGGAATATAGCAGCAATGGAAAAGGAAAGGAAAAACTGCTGTCTCTTTGTGTTTCCCTTGCCCCCACCAAACTGATCAATATTGAACATGTAACTAAATTGTATGGCCAGCTGTGCATAAAATGTTAATGAGGAGATATTGGGGAGATGGATGCAGGTTGGACAGCATGAAGTTAGCTCAAAGACAGCTGCCCATGGGAGAGCAAGGAGACTTCCTGGTCAATCTCACAGTCAGCTTCAGGTCCACCTTATTGTAATATAAGATTCATCCTGAGTGAGCATAAGATTTTGTTTCCTTTTAGGCAAGTTACTAAGAGGCACACACACTAAATGTGCAAAGAGGAAAATTTGTGAGCATAATAGAGAGAAAATCAGGCAAATCATTGGGACTCTGATTCAATTGGAAGATGAGGGTTGGGGTGAGTGGGTATGCACAATGCTTGTTAAGAAAGGACAGCAACACAGCTGGGCTGGGTATGAATCAGCCCCTCCCACAGTTTATTATGGCAATAGTAGATCCATTGAAAGGCAACAGTAAAAAGTCCCAGAGATGTTTTCAATTGATCTTGGCTGCTCTGACAGACTGTTGCCCTGTTTGGGGAGATTACTCTGAGACAGGTAAACGTGTGAGAAGTCACAGAGGAGGCATTGACTAGTATTCAGACTCTTCGTGCAGTGGATTGGGTTTGCAACGTTGGTGGAAGTAACTCACTAGAAAATGAGATGCTGTTCTAAAAAAAATCTAGAGAGATTCTTGCTGTCAGCCCTGCTGCTTTGAAAAACTCCCCTAGACCTTATGTTGAAACAAAGTAAGAATTTAAGAGAAGTTACCTTGTTGAGGTGGCAGCAGGTACCCCAGATTAAGGTGAACTCCTTTATAAAAATTGTCTTGATGAGAATCAAGACCAAGTCAGACAAAGGATATAAACCTGGAGACCCCAAATAGAACTCATGTGGCTCAAGGGTCTCCAAAGCTGAAATTGATGGTGTTGGTTATGATGACCTTGCTGCTTCCTACTGGGTTTTGATTGGATCAAAGACATTGGAGGTTCACTTGGTTTAGCCAGGGAAAGCTGCTCCACCACACAAAATGGAAAGTAAATATGACTTGCTTACTGGAGCCAAGTCATTTTCTCCCTCTGTGACTGCTGTCGTCTCTCCTCCTCTAATCTAAACTTAACCACATTAAAGAGAAAGCCACCTAGGGGTAGGGCCAAGATCTCCCTGTCCTTAAGGGACATACTGTGCTGTCAATTCAGTGTTGTGGCTTTCACTGCTGAATGTATATTTGGTATTGATGTTTCACATGCCTGGACTCTAAATACTTACCTGTACTGTGTCTCCCTAGAGACATGCTAGGGAAACACCTAAGTGGCTCTTTAATCCATCTCCCTATTCCTTCCTAGGTATTCCAACAGAAAGAGTATAGAATCCCAGGAGAAAAAAAGAGAAATTGCCACTCTGTGATTAAAGACTTAAAAGCGGCAAGAGTAGTGAAAAAAAAAATGCAACTGCTTATATGGCAAGAGAAAGTGCCAGCTGAATCTTAGAGTGGCATCATCACCAATTAAATCAGTATTTATACTCCCATAGCCACAGGTGTTTCAGACATTGTGACTGAATTGAATCCATTGCACAGACTGACAGCACTTGGTATGCTGCCTTGGACATTGACAATGCCTTATTTCCTAGCCACCTGCACCTGACTACCAAGACCAAATTGCATTCATGTGGCCAGGCTTCCAATATTTTGCTAAGGCATTTAAAGGCCACTGTTAGTTGCCACCAATGAGGGGTTAGGGTTTAGCCCAAGAGCCTCTACCCCATGCTGTCTAAAGCTTTCACTCTGTAGTTGATGTCCTGTGGGTTAGCAAATCTGAACCCTCAGTCTGTATAGCCATGACTGTCATGTTAGCAAATCTTTATCAGTAGAGGTTGTGGATAAACTCCAATGAAATTCAGACGAGGAAACTTCACCAAGGAAACTCTTAGAACCATGTGGGCAGGTTTACAACACTTGATATCTCTAGCAGTAAAGGAAAAACTATTGTCCCTTTACCTCTCTCCTTCTCCCCGCCAAAACAAGACACCACTTTTCTTCTATTCCTGGATATTGAAGACAGTATGTACCTCGTGTTGTCATTTTTAATCTGCTAATCTGCAAATAAGTATCGTTTGAATGTGGACCAATGAATAAGCTGAATTGGAGGCTGTACATCAAGTTGGAACACACTGTCTACTTTCGGAGACCCAAAACTATGTGCTCTTAGAGCTACAGTTCTCTGTGACTGATGACGTTGCTGATTGGAGACTCTGGCAAAAGGCATCTATGAAACTATGGCAGGCTATCTTGTTAGCCTGCAAAATTTCAGTTCCTTCACAGTTTATGACATCTAATTGGTCTCAAAACCTCTCATTAGAAGTTTGTGAAAATATACACTATGCTGAGATCTAGTTTTGAAAAAGTATTGCTTTTTGGGGTGGAACATTCCGGTATACCTTTTTTATTTCAAGAAAACATTAGTATAGCCCCTCAATTTAAGTAAAGCTCTCACCTTAAGTCTCCTCTGGTAGTAGTAAAAGTTTACATGTCAGAACAAATTTAGAAGGGTGGAGAAGTAGGTACTGAGAAGAATATAAAGGAATTTTCATATTATTCTAGCCTAAAGAAAGCTTTACTGAAGATAAATTATTAATAACTTTATATAAATTACTATTTTAATTAAAATGCATACTGGATAATTTACTATATGAAGAAAGGATACTGGGGGCTTAAAGTTCTTGAAATCATCAGAATTTAAAGCTATTAGTTTTCATATTATCCTTTGGGCCACGTATTAAGTTCTACACTAAATATTAAAATACACTAATAACAGTAAAATATTGAAACCCTTCATTTAGCATATAACTACAGATATTATGAAGTTGAAAACACATTGAGTTATTTTAAATTCTACATGACATAGTGATGATGACTTAGATGAAACTCTATTTACAAATGGTAAAATTCACATTTTTGATGTACAGTTCTGTGAGTTTTTTTTTTTTTTTTACATATATTGATCATTTAACCATCACCATAGAGAGGATGCAAAACAGTTTCAGCATTCAAAAAAGATCTCTTCTACTGCCACTTTTTTTCACCACCTCCCCAATCCTAAACCCTGGGAAACATAGATCTGTTCTCTATTCCTTTTTTCTGGAAGGCAGAGGGGAAACATCTCCAGAATTTTATATGAACAAAATCATACAGTATATAATTTTTTGAGTTTAAGTTCTTGACCCTAGCATAATTCTTTGAAGATTCATCCAAGTTTTGCAGTGTATCAGTATTTCATTCCTTGTCACTGGTACTAGTATTTTATTATGTAGATGCACCACAGTTTGTTTATCCAGATATTCACCCACTGAAGGACATCTGTGATAATTCTGGTTTTAAATCATTAATAATGGTGCCATAAACATTATGTGCAGGTTTTTGTGTGAACACGAACTTTGCTTTCTCTAGTATGCCTACCTAAAAGTGAGGTTGCTGAGTCATATGCATAATTTTTGTCATAAAATATTTTGGCATTTTTTTCAAAAAGTTAAACTTACATATATATTCAGCTTTTTGAAAAAATGCCAAAATATTTTCCAGAATGGCTATACCATTTTGCATTCCTATCAGCAATGTATGAGAGTTCCCTTTGCTTTTCAACCTTATCAACACTGGGTATTATGGGTATTTTTTAATCTTAGCCAAATAAATAGATGTGCAATGCTATCTCCTGGTGGTTTTAATTTTCAGTTTCCTAATGACTAATGATGAAAAATATCTTTTCACTTGCTTATTTCCCATTTATGTATTATTTTTAGTGAAGTGACTGTTTAAATCTATTCCCCACTTTTTCAAATTAAGTTATTTTCTAATCGTTGAGTTTTGAGAGTTCTTTGCTTATTCTGATACAAATCGTTTCACTATTAATATCATCAGTATTCTAATGTTCAGCATACAGATTCTGCATATCTTTTGTTATATTTATCTCAAAGTATTTCATTTTCAAACTATCATAAATATTATTGCTTTTAAAAAAATCTCAATTTCCAATTGTTCAATGCTAGTATATAAAAATAAAATTGAATTTTGTCTATTGCTCTTGTATACAGCAAGCTTGCTAAACTCAATTATTAATTCTTGTAGTTTTTTAAGATGTCTTTAGATTTTTTTTTGATACAGACAATCATGTCATTGCAAGATAGAGCAGTTTTGTTCTTTTCTTCTTAATCATTTACAAAGTAAATAAACAAAAGGAAAATTTATTTTATTTTATAGCCATAACTGCATTTGCTAGATTTCTAACACAATATTGAATAGGACTGGTAAGAGCAGACATCCTTGCCTAGTTTCTCATTTTAGGGAGAAAACAGTCTTTGACCATTAAGTACAATGTTTGCTGTAGGATTTTCATAGATGCCTATTAACAGATTACAAATGCTGCCTTCCATTTCAAGTGTGCTGAGAGTTTTATCACCAATTGGATGTTTAATTTTGTCAAATGCTTTATCTGCATCTATTGATATGATCATGTGTTCTGTTTGTTGTTGATGTGATTACATGCATTTATAATTTTAGAGTATTACATGATCTAGTGTTTCTTATATCTTGAGATTTTTCCAGCATAAAGTTCACATAGTCATATTTATTATTCTTTTTATATATTGCTAGATTTGACTCACTAATACTTTGTTGAAGATTTTTCTGTCAGTGTTCAAGAGGAATATTGATCTGTAGTTTTCATTTCTTGTGCTATCTTTGATATCAGGGTAATGCTGGTGCCACAAAGTGAGCTAAAAAATGTTTTCTCCTTTTCTAAGACAGATTGTGAAAAAGTGACATTATTTCTTCCTTAAATATGTAGTAAAGTTCATCAGTGAAACCATTTGGGCTTGGAATTAATTTTTTGAAGGATTTTACCTATGAAATATGTTTTACAATAGCTCTAGGAAGACATATTATCTATCTTTTTAATTCAGCTTTGATATCTGCATCTTCAAAGAAATTGGTCTATTTCATCCACGCTGTAGATTTATGTGCATAAAGTTGCTCATAATTTTCTTTATCTTTTTCTAACCTATTGGATCCATGATAATATTCCCTTTTTCATTCCTGATGTTGATCATTTGTGTGTTCTCATATATTCTTGGTCAATCTCACTAGAGGCTTGTCAATTTTAAGAATTTTTTAAAAAAGAATCAGCTTTTGGATACATTGATTTTATGTTTTCAATTTTATCTATTTCATCTTTTTTATTTGCTCTTTTTCTGCAGTTTTCTGGGAAGAAGCTTAAATTGTTGAGACATTTCTTCTTTTCTCATATAAATTTTTAATGCTATAAATTTTACTTTAAGCGCTGTGTTACCTGATTTGCATAAATTTTGATGGGTTATATTTTCAGTTTTATTCTGTTCAAAATTATTTCTACTTTCCCTTGAGATTTCCTCCTTGACCCACTGATATGTAGCAATGTTTTATTTAATTTTCTAATATGTGGGGTTTTCCAGATATGATTCGGTTACTGTTTTCTAGTTTAATTTGTTATAATCAGAAAGCATAGTTTTAATAATTTTAATTATTTTAAATATAATAAAGTTTCCTTTGTAACTCATAATATGGACTATTTTAGTGGTGAATGTTCCATCTGTGTTTGAAAAGAACGTATTCTGCTATTGTGAGGTGGAGGGTCCCATAAATGTCAATTAGGGAAAGCTGGCTGGTGATGTCATTTAAGTCTTCCATATACACTTTGAGATTTTTGTTTGTGACTTTTTAACTTTCTCTTCTCCTTTTATGTCCTTAATTTTAGGCCTGTTGATATTGTCCCACAGATCCCTGAGGCTCTGTTTCTCTCTCTCTCTTCTCAACCCTCTGGCTCCCTCCCTTCCTTCTTTGGTTCCTCTCATTGTTTACATTATTTTTCTATTGCTCTATCTTCAAGTTCACTAACCCCTTCCTCTCCCACCTATTTTCTGCTATTGAACCCTTCCAGTGATGTTTTAAATTTTTATTATTCTCTTTTTCTGTTCTAAAATTTTGAGTTTTTTGTTTTGTTTTGTATTTTTTTTTTTTTTTTGGTATAACTTCTATTTCTTTGCTGGAAACTTCTATCTTTCCATCATTCTTGAGAATGTTTGCCCTTACTTTTTGGAACACAGTTAAATAACTACTTCAGAGGTTTTATTCCTGATAATTCCAACATTTGAGTCCTCTTGTAGTTGGTGCCTCTTGACTTTCTTTTGCATGTTAGTTGCTCATATTTTTCTAATTCTTTGTCGATTTAATAGTTTGGGTTATATCTGGGACATTTTAAGTATTATATCCTGAGGTACTGGATCCTATTTAAATTTTCTGCAGAACACTAATTTTTTGTTTTGTTTAACAGGCAGTAAATATATATCCTGGCCCATATTCTGTGGTTTGTCTTTCCCATATCAATTTAATTTTCAAAGAATCTGCAATTATATCTGGTTTGCCCAGTGTGGGAGCCACTCAGAGTTTAAACTGAAGCCTGAGCACTGGTCTTCACTAAAGTTCAATGTTCAAAGTTTTTGCTGAGCTGATTTCATTTCGTTTCATGCCTGAACAACTTGGGTGTTGTCTAAGACTTTAAATGCAGATTTAAATGGTCACTTTCTTTGGCTACTTGTTTTCCATTATCATTTCCCTGACTTTGGTTCCCAGGGTTTCCCTTTCCAGGTGTTCTTGTTAGAAATATGGAAAGTTAGCCTCCCCACACTGATGCCAGTGTTCTGCCCTTTATTATACGTTCTGCCTCTTCCACACCAATGAGGGGGTCCATCTTTTTATTGGCCTCTAAAGGACTGTAGGGCTGGGAAATTTTACAGGGCTCAACCCTATAGTGTTTGCTGCTGTGATGACAGTGGGGAAGTGAGGAGGTCCCACCTCTTTGTTGCCACCTTCTTGGTGTAAGGTGAGGAAAGTCCACAGGGCTCTTCTCAGGATTTGCCACAGCATGCTGATGGGAAAGGAAAGAACTATAAATCATTCTACTATAAAGACACGTGTACACGTATGTTCATTGCAGCCCTGTGTACAATAGCAAAGACCTGGAACCAACCCAAATGCCTATCAGTGATAGTCTGGGCAAAGAAAATGTGGTACATATATACCATTGAATATTATGCAGCCATAAAAAACGATGAGTTCGTGTCCTTTGTAGGGACTTGGATGAATCTGGAAACCATCATTCTCAGCAAACTGACACAAGAAGAGAAAGCCAAACACCACATGTTTTCACTCATAGGTGGGTGTTGTACAATGAGAACACATGGACTCAGGGAGAGGAGCATCACATACTGGGGGCAGTTGAGGGGGCTAGGGGAGAGACAGTGGGGGTGGGAGGGGGGAGGGGGGAGGGATAACGTGGGGAGAAATGCCAGATATAGTATGCACCTCAAGTTAAATAAAGTTAAGAAAGAAAGAAAAAAAGAAAGAAAGAAAGAAAGAAAGAAAGAAAGAAAGAAAGAAAGAAAGAAAAGGCATAAAAATAGGAAAAAACAAACAAAATGAATAAAAAATAAACAGGAAACTCACTGCAAGATCATGCCTCCAGTTCTAAGATCTGTACCTAGTCCACTTGCTTTTTCTACCTTTAATTCTTATGTTAGTTGCTTAATGTATTTTTTTCTGAGATTTATTGCAGTTTGTGGAAAAAGTAGGGTATAGCATGTTTACTCCATTGTGTCTATGATCAAAAGTTCCATTTTATAAAATTCCTAAATTGTGGATAACAGAGAGAAGAAAAAGGAAATCTATCTCACGGGAGTATGTGTAGCAAGAAGAATAAATGTTAGAATATGTTCAGCAAGCTAAAACACTAAAAACAGAGTAAAGTGTTGGAGAACAGGGAGGGGGACTTTTTGCCTATCTTTAGATATCCTTCCATGTAATGCATTAGGCTTCTCTCTTCACTCTAACCTACCATTCCCTAAGGAATTAGGAGTAACTTAAAATAATTGATGAGTTTGGAAGAAAGAGAAGGGAATATGCTGCCCAGCTACATCATCTCCCCTCTTCTTTTCCCCATAAAGAAACTGTGTTCTCAATTTCTCTGAGTCGTATGATAAATTTATAGGCAACAGCCCTGTCCTCACAGGAGAGGTATGTGTGGTGCAACACTTACTGTGACTTAGGTAAGTCTCACTAATTCTAGAGTTCAGTACTAGGAAGCTTCCTTATAGACAGAAGCTGCATTGCTCAATTTCAGTAAATTACATTGAATATCTTGATCTCCATATGATTTATCCCTTCATCTTATTTGTTAGATACTCCAGTGAGGAAAATGTGGGAAGTTGGGAGGAGTAAATTGCTAGGACTTCCTTAAGCCTCCAATATTCACTAATTTAAAAAGTTAATTAATTCATTGAAGTAATTCCCTTTAAATAACAAGGTACCACAGTCATTATGACTATAAGGCACGTTTCCTAACACCTTATTGTGAAGGCATCTAATCTACCTTTTTCTCCCCAGTGCTTAGCACATTGCCAAGCACAATAAGCACATAATAAATAATCATAAATGTCCATACAATAAATGCTTCAATAAATAAAAGAATTCCAATATAGATAATGTTAGACATAGCATTCATAGAAACCATTCCTATTTTAATGGTAATGTTTCCATCTCAAGTAGTACCTACTCTCAATATGTGTAAGATATTTGAGAATATTTATTATTTACTCTACCTCAATTAAAAGAGGTATCAACTTATTTAATCCACATAAAACTCCTCTAAGGGTAGTGACATGGTTTGGCTGTGTCCTCACCCAAATCTCATCTTGAATTGTAGCTCCCACAATTCCCATGTTTTGTGGGAGAGACCCAGTAGGAAGTAATTGAATCATGTAGCAGGTCTTTCCCATGCTGTTCTCGTAATAGTGAATAAGTCTCATGAGATCTGATGGTTTTACAAAGGGGAGTTTCCCTGCACAAGCTCTCTTCTCTTGTCTGCCACCATGTGAGGCATGCCTTTCACCTTCTGCCATGATTGTGAGGGCTCTCCAGCCCTGTAAAACTGTCAGTCCATTAAGCCCCTTTCTTTGGTAAATTGCCCAGTCTCAGGTATGTCTTTATCAGCAGCATGAAAACGAACTAATGCAGTTAAGTATTATTATTATCTATATTTTACAAATAAGGAAAATGATGACCAGAGAGAATAAGTGACTTGTCAATGGTCAGATAAATAGTGACAGATCTGTGATTGAAACTTCTGAACTTAGCTCTCGAGTCTGTAGCTATATTGAACACACCAGGTCACCTCTCAAAACAGATCTTATACCACCTTCCCAATAACTTGTTCATATGTCACTTGGCCGTAAGCTTATGGCCAGGGACCCCACCTCTTTGTCTTCTAATCATGCACACCTTAAAATGTGGCCTGACCACATCAATTATACCATTTCTCTCCATGCTTCAAACAATCAGGGCTATCCAACCAAAGCTAGCATTCTCTTCACAAACTGTTAGTCTCCACCCAAAGGATTGGACTAGCTATCTCCCACATTATCAGCTTTGCTGCAAGCCTATTAAAAATCCTTTATCTTCAGTTCTTGTCAATTAATAGGACAGTGATTTGAGGGCAAACAGCCAGTTGGAGGGGAATATTAATGTGTATTGTTAATGCAGCAGTAGGGAAGTTACGGCACTTTAAGTATAGCATCTTTTTTTAAATTATACTTTAAGTTCTGAGATACGGGTGCAGAATGCACAGGTCTGTTACATAGGTATACATGTGCCATGGTGGTTTGCTACACCCATCCACCTGTCATCTACGTTGGGTATTTCTCCCATTGCTATCCCTCCCCTTCCCCCAATCCCCTGACAGGCCCTGGTGTGTAATATTCCCTTCTCTGTGCCCATATGTTCTCATTGTTTAACTTCCACTTATGAGTGAGAACATGTGAACAACTTGCATCTTTCAATACTGTTTCTCTTGACTTAAATACCTGTACATGTACAAATTTTGTGTATTATAGACAGCTGTAATTTTTATTCACCTGCCACGAAAGCCAAAAGAAAGGTGTAACAGGTTAAAATGAAGCCATTAATAGAAGCAACTCAATCCTAATAATCTGGCCCTTTCACAAACTAATAAACATGTGAGATCTAAATATATTTTGAATATTTCTTAGAGGAATTATGGAAAAAGTAAAAGGCAAAATTAATCTGGAAGCAAAATCTAGACAAAAATACTTCATGTGGACCATAGACTTCAGATAAGTGCTGGCATTTTTTAAAAATTAATGTCCTTCCATTCAAGTCCCACAATATCCTATCATAGTGTGTGTATGCTGTTCCAATAGTTCTTGGACTTTGTTGTACATCATAACACAGGGAGAAGGTCAAAGAATGTTGTTAAAAATACTGGTTCTTGAAGCTTAGCCCAGATCTACTGAATAAGACTCTTTGAGGGTGGAGCTCAAGCAAAAATATTTTTAAGAAGCTTCTCCAGTGATTCCAATGCCTATAAAGTTTGAGAAACATTGACTGTAGACTTGACTTTCAGGGTGGAGAAATCTGAGAATAGATAAATGTTAAAGAAATTTCAATTAATGAATCTTCATAACATTTCTACTCCAACACTGGACTCTTATTCATATTGACATTGTGTTGATTTTCTACTACTTTCTTTGAGGAAAACTACAGTGTTGGTCCCCTAAAATAAAAATGATTCCTCACATTACTTCCTAGAAAAAAATAGCATATAAAATTATGATTCAAAAAATCTTGTTCTGTCTGATATAGATAAATGTACTTTTTAAAAAATATGTGATATTCCAATCAAATATGCCTTTGTCTTTTCTGCCAGTTATAAAATCACAACCTATCTTGCCGATTTATTTTCTGGAATGTGGGTGTCTGTGTGTGTATACAAAGTTTTAAAATATTTTTTATTATGTGTGTGTATATATGTATATATATAAAGTGTGTGTGTGTATATACGTGTGTGTATATATATTTTAAAACACTGGCAGCTAGACAATTATAAAACTCTTCATATCATGTAGCCTTTTGGCTTTTTACATATCTGCTAAACTTCAAGCAGCAAATAAAGAAAAAAAATTGTACTGAAATCGTTGGAGAAATGCTGAAATATGTCATGTACGATTGCTACAAAACATCTTTTAACAGTTCTATTAATACTTGTCAATCACCAAGTGTCCTTGATCTTCATGGATTTTAAATATAATTTTCAGTTCCTTGTTGAAGTCTTTTTTTCAGTACCTCCAGTATCTTCTACATAACTGCACATTTTCCATACTAATATCAAAATTCATTTCCATTTGATTTGCCATCACATCCCTTCAAATGCTAAAGACGCTACTACAATTCACAAAATATTCAAATTCGAAATTTTCCTGTCAATCGTTGAATCAAAACATTCACCTGAATGGTTTTCAGATAATTTTATTGTATGTTTATTTCTGCCAGGCAAACCATTTCAGAATGCCTAACAATAAATTACTACCTGTCTAAAGAAGTCATGCTGTTTGAAAGGTTTTCTAAGCCTAAGTCCTTAAAGCAAAATGTAACAGCTTCATTTAACATTTCTTCTGAAAGAAGAGAAGCATGTATACTGCAAAACTAAACTGTTTATGTGGTCCATGTCATATTAGTATCTCAAGACATCTTAGAATGAATTTTCTGAAAGCAAAAGTAGCCATTCAAAAACACAAATGGAACTTGGAATCGAAAAAGAATTAAACTTGAAAGAGAGAGAATACTGAGCTTCAAAATAACTCCTTGTGGAACACGCTTCCAAACACAATGTTAAGTGCATGCAATCAGTTACAGGTCATAGGTTAAAGAACTTGTGTAACTCACAGAAAATGCACAATTTTCAACCTTATGGACTGTCATCACTAAAGGAGATGAAATAAAAACTGCAACTTTGTTTTCAATCTCTGCCTAGAGTCAGGGAGAGTAACCTCAGCAGCAAACCCAGTCGCACAATTTCTATGCCCCTGCAGCCTCAGAAGGTGTTGAAATTTAGGTGCTGTGATCTTAGCCTTTAATCCTGTACATAAAGTTGTCTAGACTGGATAAATTATCAGATACAAATCAGTAAATGGCAAGAAGGCTTAAATGATATTGACAGTCATATGATCCCGTTTCTGCCTCAGCTCTCCTAGGTAAATGCACCCACAGCTCCATTCTAAGAAGTGCCCAGATAAAGAGATAAAAATCCTTCTTTCATTGTGTGTTCCTAATTCTTCAGGTCTAGCATTTTCCCTTGAACTACCAGAGATTTCCTATCCCGACAACAGTGGTCAGATACAGAGTACACATGACTTTCACAAATGCATCATCATTTAACCACCCTAGTTCTTCATCAGGTAGCTAAATGATCAAACAAAAGAAAATTACTGAAGGATGTTATATCAGTTAAAATAATACAATGGTGGAAAACAAATAACAAGAATACTTCTTGGAGGCCAGTAAAGTGAGAGATCAAACATGATTAATTTTCTCTTCAGCCAGGGCAGATTCTGTCTGCCAGGTTAACAAATTCCATAAGAAAAAGAAAAGCATTGCCTGATTCAATTATAATTGGCCTTTGATAGTCTTCTTTGCAAGGAAGAAAGCAAGCTGAAAGTGACAAATATATTTTCGGAAAGAAAATGTATTGTTTATTGTCTCTTTCCTGCTCCAAATCCTAGACAGAGGAAGGATATGGCTTTCGGGGAAGCTATCATTTGTATGCTATTGCCTCATTATACAAATCAATAGCAGTGCACTTGTGAATAAAACAGACACAGACAGAGACTATGAAAAGCCACCTGGGCCAGCTGGTATAGATTTTAGCAAACTGATTTTGCTGGGTTTCCACTCAAAGTCCTAAAATAGATCATTTAAAAGCTCATTTAAATGACTCTCCTCTGGCAGAAGGGTCAAAGCTCTCACATTTGATTTGCTGATCGCTGTTTTCAGCTGAGCTCTAATCAGACTTGAAGGAATACTACAGTCATTATTTATATTTCACCTGTAAGAGCTAAATAAATATTTACTAACAAAGAATGTCGATACATACTTTAGACATACACTTACCTACGATTTTCCTGTTTACTTTCAATTTGGTGCTTTTAGACTAGATGATGGGTCATATTCCTGTCATAAGATTTTTCTGAGCCTCCAGACATCATGAAAAATGTTGTTTAGTCAAAGGGAAAAACTAGATTTAGCAATGTATACTCTATGCTGTCTCAAAAGAGCCACAGCTGAAGGTTCTTGGCTATTTATAATATTCCCTTTCACTAACATCAGCAGGGTGAGGGGGTTTCCTAACTTCAGTTTTTAAATTCTTACACTCAGCTCTTGGTGTTAAATCACCTGTCTGCTAATGCCCCCATCCCTTTGTTGTATTCATGGCACCTTTTACATCTGGTTGAAATCTCCACAGAAATATTTCCTCCCCTAGAATGTGATTCTTTCTGAAAATATTTCCTACATACCATGATAGACTTGTCACTTTTGGGAATTCAGAGGTGCCTGAAAAAATTCCTTTAAATAGTGTCCAAAAATGTAGAGCTCACTGTGGCAGATTGTATTATCCAAGACAGCCGCAAGATCTCCCATGCCACGTGCTCTTCTAACCAGGTGACTGATATGGTTTGGCTCTGTGTCCCTACCCATATCTCATCTTAAATTGTACTCCCATAATTCCCACATGTTATGGGAGGGGTCTGGTGGGAGATCATTTGAATCATGGGGGCCGTTTCCCCTGTACTGTTCTCCTGGTAGTAAGTCTTATGAGATCTGATGGTTTTATCAGGGGTTTCCACTTTTGCATCCCTCTCATTTTTTCTCTTACTGCCACCATGTTAGAAGTGCCTTTCGCCTCCTGCCATAATTCTGAGGCCTCCCCAGCTGGGAGGGGAGGGTCATGTGGAACTGTAAGTCCAATAAAACCTTTTTTTCTTCCCAGTCTCAGGTATATCTTTATCAGCAGCATGAAAACAGACTAACACAGTGATACTGACAGTCATCCCATAGAGACAACGGCTGAGGTGTGAAGGGAGAGGGTCCCCTTGAAGCTGGGTGTCCTGTGACTATAGCAGAATTGACTCTAGGTGCTTTTAGACTAGATCATAAAATCTAGCTTACACCTGTTTCTCTTAGGAAGCTCATCCTTGGAACATTGCCACCATGCTGTGAGAGGAAGCCAAGCAGTCTGTAGAGGCCCATGTAGACAGGAACTGAGGCCCCTGGCCTACAGCCTAGCTATGCTCCCAGCCAACAGCAAGCACTAACTTACCAATTACGTGACCGAGCCATCCTGAAATTGAGACCTCCAGTCAAAATTCTAGCCACCTTAGCTGATGCTGCATGGAGCACAGATAGTCTTTCCAACCAACTTGAAGAGTCATACATGAAATAAATGATTGTCATGGTTTTAAGCTATGAAGTTTTCAGGTGGATTGCTATGTAGCACTTAACCAAAAATTAATAAATTGATATTTTAACTGTGATGCGTTTTCATATTTGTGCCTCTGCATCTATGTCTGTCTGTTTGTGAAACTGTGTGCATTTTAAAGCAAAGTAGTGAGAGGACTAAAAAGGGGGAATGCATTACTTCTTAATCACTGAACATAGCAGTTCTGAATCTATTTTCTAAAATCAGCCCAATGCTGATCTTATCCCATCCTGTTTAACTGACGAGTAATTCATACTCAATCTTTTTGGGGGATCTCCCCCAATGTGCCACAGTCAGAATTGTCTTCAATGTCAAAGTCTGCAAAAGCTATCTTGGGATGAAATAAATTATTGTTTCTATGAGTGGTACATCTAAGTTTATATACTGGAGTTCTTTTCTTCATTGAATCATTTACTCATTCACTTAACAGACATTTACTGTGAAGTTATTATGCACTTATTGTGGCTGGCACTGGGTATGAATAGGGGAGTTGGACTTCTTCACAATTAGGTGTTAAGAACATGCCCCATATGGCTCTGTGTGGTGGCTCATGCCTATAATCTTAGCACTTTGGAAGGCCAAGGCAGACAGATCACTTGATCCCAAAAGTCTGAGACCAGTCTGGGCAACACAGTGAGATACCATCTCTACAAAAAAATAGAAAAATTAATCCAGCCACATGAGAGGCCGAAGTGGGAGGATCACTTAAGCCTGGGGAGATCAAGGCTACAGTGAGCCAAGATTGTGCTACTACACCTTAGCCTGGGAGACAGAGAGTTATACCCCATCTCAAAAAAACAAAGAAATAAACAAACAAACAAAAAAACATGCCCTGAGGTTATGGAATAACTGGGGTTTTGTTTAGTGAGATAACCTGTTTTACCACATAGAATCTCTTTAGGTTTGGTGATTCTACCATCTCTGAGCCATGTTCTGAATATTTAGTGATTCTGGTAGCCCTTACATTTAGGGTCAGACTTCCCATGTACTTCATACAGCCTTCCACTTGGAGACCTTCCAACCTCTCCTCACACAAATCAGCATTTCAAAAAAAAATATTGCCTATATGATGATAACAGGTGAATATTTGTGGAGCTTACACTCTTTACACTAATCTCCATTCTAAGTTTTTAAAATGTGTTATTATCTCATTTAATTCTCACCAAAGCCCTGTAAGATAGGCATAATTATTCTGACTTTTTTTCAGATGAGCAAACTAAAGCGTAGAAAAAGTAATTCTGTTTAAGGTAGTTATTAAGTGATAAAGTCGGAAATTGGACCCAGAAATGATCTGCAGATGCATTCTCAAATAGTAAGCTATACTACTCTGTTGTCTTATGGAACAATAAGTATTTGGAACTCTCCAACAAATGTATCACATTTAATTTTTGTGTTTAATTTGACTAATGTAAAATGTAAAACTGTAAGTCAAGAGATTATAATTTTCCACATTCTTAAAAATACAAAATACTATGTGCTTACACATAAGGGTTCTTTTGTCATTGTACCTTTAGTTTCATCCACCATTCTTACAAAAATATATTAATTACAAGCAAGTGGTGAAAAAGAGGCAATCATCTAGCACACATATAGTCAAAGGCAGCTAACCAAACAACATATACCTAGAGGCCATTACTGAATCTAGGTCTATGCCCTTGGACATCTCTCCTACACTCGTTCCTTTTTGAGCTTACGAACTTGGGCAATATTATCTTCTTAGAGAATACTGAGAATCTACAGTGGCTCCTTCTCACATATAAAATCAAACCCAAGTACAGAATTCAAGTATAAAATTCAACTGGCCCCTGACTTATCATTACTCCCACTACACATTTCTATGCTATTCCATGTCTCCAACATATGACGGAATTTGCTACATCTGTACATAATGCTCTTCATCTACATCATTTGCTCTCATGTCCTCCAATATTGCCCACTCTAATTTCCTTTGGAAGGGATCTCTCCACCAAAAACACTTCATGGCCAGGACCCCATAGACCTTTCTCTTGTTCAGATAAAAGTCCTGGGTCCTCTCTTTATTCCAGCCTTTGAACGCCTTTAAACCATTTCTGCCTTTATTCAAACCCTAACTTTCTAGCTTTCTCTTCTGTTCCTGACCCATCTTTTGGACTGCCTACACTTAGGCATAATGACCTGTCCATAATGGTTTCACAATTTCTATCAGCTTCTATCCTGGATCCAGTTTACAGTTGTGCTTTGGTTTGACCAGCCTTCAAAATGACTCTCTCCAGTAAAGTGGTTTTAACCTCTTTGTATGTGGGATTGGGTAAGTCTAGACCATATTCTTTTCATTCAAGGTCTGGCTCAGAAGTTACCTATTCAGAGAAGCCATCCCATATATTACACCTTGCAATAATCCTTCCTTTACAAGGCATTCCTTCAGTTCTTACTTAATCACATTGTCTAACATTCTCTTGAGCTCCTTTAGATACTTTTGCTTTTCTTCAGTGGTCATTATATAAGTGCTTGTCTTATTTTCTCTGAACACACTGTATATTATTTAACAGCACAGACTGGTTCTTCTACTTTTTATTTATGTTTACTTTCCTTGACTTTGAGATAAAATAGCTTCAGTTTAGGCAGAGATGTTCCATACATGCCTACTGAGTAGAGAAAAATAAAATTCCAGATCATAAAACTTTAATAGTTCCTTACCTAGTCAGTCTTGGTGTAATATTCAACAGGTGGACAGAAGAAATGGCAAAGGGGAATATTAGAATAAAGGGGAGCTTTTCCAATGAAAATTTCTTCAAAATTCTAATCTATCTGAGAGGCGCTTCTATCCTCATTTCATTAATAGTCATTGCCATACTGAAGTGTTGCTATTGATAGAATATCTCCTATCGCTCAAGAGGGTTGAAGCAGAAAAAATAACCACTACACTATGACAGCCATTGAATAACAACCATCTTTACAATTAAGTCTTTTTAGAAAATATTAATGACTTATTTTTAAAAAGAGGTTGCCTAGATCACAGCAGTTTAGGACCAGATGGGTGTCAGTGCAGCCCTACAAATAAAGACAAAGGCCCAACTAATATTGATTTCACAGGTTGCAACAATGTTTTGGCTTGTCTAATTCTGGGGTAAAAAATTTCTCTACATATACACAACTTGGGAATAAACACATATTAAATCTATTTGCTTACACATTTTTCCCCTCAGATATAAATTTAGTTTCCTTTGAAACAAGAATTTACATGAGTAGCTTACCCTCCTGTAGCATTTAGTAGAGTTAAAGTTTTGCTTTATAGGAATTCAATAGACATTATAATAGCAAAAGCCTTCTACTATAAAAGAGCCACTAGGCTTTCAGAGACATTATCTCATAGAATCCTCAGAAAAAAACACCTGATATGTTAATACACTCCTTTTTTTTTTTAGATGAGGAAACCAGAGATAAATGAGTTTAAATAAATAGCCAAGTTACAGAGTAATAAATGGCAAAACTAGGAGCTAATATCTATCTTCTAAGTCCAGACTTAGGCAGATATTTCACAAATACTTGTTATGTAATTACAAAATATTTAGAATTAGATAACTTATAGAATTGGATAAAGACCTTTGTTTCATAATTTTAACTTTAAAATGAGACATTTTAAATTAGGATGAATGGTAGCTTTTAGAGAAGAGGTTATGTGATTCTATTTTATTTTTTAATCTATTTTGATTTATATATACATTTTAGCCAGAGACTATTTTTGAGCATCACTGGCCAAGAACAAGTTTTGGTACTACATGCCGGTTGAAATGTGTGTGTGTTTTAAAAATTTTTTCAAGTCATTTTAATTATTTCTTCCAAATGAAAGGACAAGTATAAAGATATTTCTCACAGTAGTTATTAAAAATCTCAGTTGCTGTTTCATCACTCTTCCATCACTCTGCTGTTTCATCTCTCTTCTATCATTCTGCTGTTTCATCACTCCTCATCACAATAGATCCAGTGTGTCATCCACCAGAAGAGTTACTATCATAAAGATCCAACACTGAGTACTTTCACAGGCATTCTAGAATCAGAATGGTGATTACGACTAGAAAATAAGTCAAGTACACATTAGAAATCATTTGTAATAGAATCGCAGAATGTTGAATTCATTTAAAATTATGTAATTTGTGTAAAGAATTTTGTCATCTGCTTAGAAGTTCATCTTTTCATCTAGACTATGAAAACTTCTATTAAAATAGCCATCACGGCCCTCTCACCAACTGCAGGACTGACTCTAAGGCACAAGGTATTGAGGGTGGGGAGAACCATGGATTACAGTCAAAGCCCTTCTCTAGGTGAGCATTGTGAACCAAGAGGGTGATAACTGTATCTGTGTCTGAGACAGTTCATCACAAAGGTTCCAGGCTAGGGGCAGTGCCATACTTTTTTATAGCTGTCAGAAGATAACTCAAGAAATCTGCACCAATCTGCTCTCCTGCATATAATAGCACTTGTCCTCATGTCTTTAATCTGTAAAAATGAAGAACCAAATTCCTTGATCACACAGCCAAGTGATTTGACTCTTCCAATTCTGTTGTTCTTTTCTTCTGTCTTGAAAATGGCCTTGTCAAATCAGAATGAAAAGAATGTTTCGAAGCATGAGAAAATTCAAATTTCCTATTTAAAGCCTGGAGTTCATTAGCAGGAGTATACTTACTTATTTCAAGGGTCACTGGCTTACAGTGAAGAGCCTGTCTTTCTACTACCAAAGTCTCAAACTCCACCTGACAACAGTTTAGAAATGTCTTTAAGTCCATTAGCTTTCTAGGGAGCCTAATTCATATTTGTTGTGCTTTGTCTTGTGACTGTGTCAAGGACCCTCCTTTGATTATGTGCTATTCCTTTTTTCTTAATTACTTTTCCGTTAAGTAATTGTCTCCACTTAATTGATTGTAATGATTAAAAGTTTATTTATATTACACTTCAGTTTTCTTCTATCAATCACACTTAGGCTCTAACTATTTTATTATTTACAGCCCAATACAGAAATTTTACCCAAAGAAATAGTCTGTTTAATTGGACTTCTTTAATTAGACTATTTTTATTGTATATGTGCTACAGCCAAAATCTAAATTTAGGCAAATAAGAGAAATTATTAATTCTTAATATTACAGTCAGACTTGTAACAAAGACATTTTATTTTATAATACTGAGAGGTAAAAAGTAATAAGTATAGGCTTCAGAGACTAACAGACATAGGTTTGGATTCTGCATCAGGACTTGCCAGTCTTGGGACCTTTCTGAACTTAAACTATCATACCAACCCTATGCAGATTGCCTGAAGATTACTGATGTGTGAGTAAGCGCAGTATTTATCTAATGTTAGCTATTATTTGTTTTAGCTTTGTCACTAACCAGCTATGTCTCTTTGAGAGAGCTATTTAATTTCTCTGTTTCAGGTTTCTCTGATAAATAAGAGGGCAGGACTAGATACTTTCAACATTTTCTGACAAAACTCAGGCAATAAGTAAACCCTTTTTATTGTTTGTTTGTTTGGTATAATTTTACTTTAGCCAGAGTCTTTTCGTGTTAAAATTTCCCAGAAAGTAACAAAGGCACTAGTTGGAATTTGGACAGTAATGTGAGAATAAGTAGACAAAAACAAAATGGTCAGTAGGAAATGTTTCAATATTGAATGATGGGACAAAAACCCAGAGCAAAAGAATCACATTCACACGATAAGACCACAAAACTAGTAGTTCGATAATTTGTTTAAAAAACTTGTATTATAATTATTTATCGGACTAAATGAGTGATCTTAGAAAAATCGCTGGAAAAGTTTTATTGACCTGCTTAACCTTAGCTTATTCAATCTGTAACAATGAGTACAGCAACATCTGATACCTATCTAGTTCTGTGAGTTCCCATGGGGATAAAAAGAGAACTAAATACATTAAATATGATCACCTCTGTACTTGTCAATTATGACTGTTTACAATACATGTGCAATACCTGTTTATCTGCTTTGCAGGGGAAAACTTTTTTTTAAATGACTCATAACCTGTATCTCTCATCAATACTAACAAGTTTTATTTTTAAATTTGTTTTTACTTTGAAACAGCTATACTATTTTTCTAAGTATATTTTTCAAAAATAGCTTTATTAAGTCATAAATCATGCTTAATAATTCAAACCATAAAGACAGCAACACAAAATTTGAGACACAGAAACATATACTCTCCCACTTACAAATTGCATCAGAGGATATATAAACACCCTCTCTCTTGTTTCTGAGTAAAGGGTCAAGACACACAGCAGAAAAATTTCAAAACTAAGTGGTTATATAGATCTTTCCTTATTTGAAACCTATGTACTAAATTTGTAGCAAATAACTTTTATATGAAAATCAGTATTGTACATGGGGCTGAAGATATGGCTAACTAGGCTTCCACTAAAGAGTTTTTCTATGATAGAACAACTCATCCTGAAGCACTTATTATGATAAATAATAACAAAATAAAGTATAATAGCAACACTAATACCTACATTCTGGTGAGCTTTTAATAATAGGCTCTATGACTCAGGACCTTCATATATTATGCCTCACCTGGGAGTGTGCTTCTTGTATTAAATTGATAATATATGTGCTTCTCGTATTAAATAATAAAACTCATTTATAATGGTCAATTAGCTCAAGGAAACTCAATACTGTCTAAAATGAGAAATCAACTGCTTTTTAGACAACTAAAACTTTTAAAGCATGACTGACTTTAGAAAGGTGTCCTATTTTACTCTAAGTACTATGACGTTTTGCAAAATTTCTTATTCTAATTTGAAATCCTCACCAAACCATAAAATTTCTTCAAATGTGGTTTTTACCTATTACCTCCAAAGCATCCCTGAGGATATTTGCCACCACTCTTGCAACTAATTCTACTCCCTTCCTAATTATAGCAACACAAACTTTGAAACCTGGAAGCATATACCTTCTTATTTCCAAATGCATCAGAGGAGATGTAAACTCCCCTTCTCTTGCTTGTGAGCAAGGGGTCAAGACGCATGGGAGCAGAAAAGTTTCAAAACTAAGTGCTTGTGTAGATCTTTACTTATCTGAAATTTATATTCTTCTAACAGTACAAAGCCTTGTTTCAGTCAAGAAAAGAATCAACATGTTGGTCACGTTTCCAGTTTTGTAGTAAGCATCAGAGTCAGTGCTAAGGACAAAATAAAATAATTTATATTATTTTTTCTTATGCAGATACTTTGCACATTTATTTATATTTGTACTTTTATTGATTATTCTTACATGAATTGGGAAACTGGGACAATTAGGAAATAACAAACAATAAGCTACAGGGAAACTCCTAAACTCTTCTTAAACATACTCCCGCAAAAGAAGGTGTAAGATTAATTTAAACTCTTACATCCTAGGAAAAGGATAACCTAGCATACCAGAACAAGAGGGAAATGAAATGATCTTGAACTTTTCTTAGAGTACTTATCTTCTTTAGGATTATCAGAAGAACTCAGGATTCTGTGAAAGTCTGACTACAGAATGGCAAGGAAGAAATATTACCTTGTGTGATTATGTTTTCAATACAGATGGCTAGAGAACACCAAAGGTACATTTCAGAAGGGATAGCTAGGTACCTTACTAAGAAGTGACAAAAAAGAAACCAGGCATTGGTTAGAGATGAAGAAAGTGATAGCTGTGTAGCAGCCAAGACATCCTGAGGCTTATTCATCTTAGAAAGTGGCAGATTTTAACAAAATATTGAAGAAGAAGAATACACAATGAATCTGTAGTCAAAGGTAAAAGAAAATAAAAGGAGTTGGAAATGGAAGGTCTCCATTTGGTTGTCGATATTAGGAAACTACCGAAAATGATGAAATTGTATCACTTCAATCCTGAGTGATAGACACATGAATTTTGGGAACAACTACTCCAGAGAGAATCCCACCTTCTACCTAAGGGGAAGGAAGTAGGAAGCAATTTCACCACTGAGTAAAAGTTAAAAGTCTCAAAGTTTAACTTCGCTTTTACTGTGGGTTTTGGCTTGAGGATCTTAGCATAAATGCAGCTCTCTATCTCCTTGACAGGCAAAAACTCAACTAAGAGGAACAATGACATACAGAGAGAACTATAAAACTAAACACAAGGGGAAGCTATGTCAATTTCAAGTGGCTACATGTTTTGCTGAGGCTCAACTCTGGTTTTGCGCAGACTCCTCAGTAGGCCAGGCCTCAGGACCTCAGCATCACCTCCTGCCTCAGCCTGGTTGTTACCCTTTCTTCTGGGAGGCTTCTGCTTCCTAGACCTTGAGAAGGTCTGGCAGACACAGCTTAGGAAACCGCTAAAGCAGAATGGTGGTGATGCCAAGGATGTCACTGCAGGAGAAGAGGGCCTGGGCTCCTGAGCCACTGAGAGGTCATAGGACTGGATCTGACATTCCTGATGCATCACACTGAAACCTTCCTCCTGTAGACTCTGTAATCTGTCCTGTGAGTAAAAGAAAGGGGTTAAAAGCCCTCAATGCCAATAACCATATGCAAAAAGAACATGACTCTCTGAGCCAATTCTTTTATGTTCTTTCTGGGACCAATGATCCCAGTTTGTTTCTCAAGCTCCTTACCCCCAGTTCTTCCCATTCCAGGTGAAGAGCTGTCATTATTTTTCCTATGGAAGAGTGATAATCCCAGGATTTTGCCGCCCCGTGCATTATCCCTACCTCACGGAGAAGGTCAGGATTATCTTCCTGGGCACTGAGTAGAGTTGGCTTTTTGTCTACAGCCTCATCTTCTTCACTTTGCGCTGGTGTTGAAGATGTTGGATGAACGGGGAAGCACTGGGCCTCCATTTCCTCCTTCCTCATTCTTTTTGTCCTTGTGGTCTTCTTATGATGCCTATACTTTTTGGGGAGTGGGTCTAGCTTTCTCCTCTGGACTGGAAGCATGGTGGGATCTTGTGAAACCTCAGCCACATGACTCTCAGGTGTCCCCTCCAATGACTCTTTTGACGCTTTTACACTTCTTTTCAGAGGGTCATTTTCCCATAGATGAAATCTCTCTTCTGTATCCTGAACATCTAATGCTGTGCTCAAGTCATCGAGAACATGTCTTGGGATAGAGATTGGAGATTCCCTATCTCTGTCATTGATAGATTTTTTTTGACCTACTGTGGTGACCCCAGCCAGCTTTGCAGGAACAAGGAGCTCACAACACAAGCAGCCAAGAGTCAAATGCTGAAGGAAGTAGTTAGTACAGTGACTCTTTCAAGTGATGTTCCCTTAGCTGTCATAGATTCAAAAGATGTACTGATCTCAGATTTCTCCTCTGGACTTACTAAAGGAGTTCAATGACCTTCAGAAATAGAGTCCTCAGGTTGTTCTTCTTGGCCTAGGAGGTCTCACATTTTCTAAAAGAGAAAGTCATTGAAGTAATTGCTCCATGAACAATGGAGTTCCTTCTAGCCATACATAACCACAGTTCACAAAAACTCTACCAAACAGCATAAAGTCCTGGGTAGTAATTATACTTAACAACTTATCAGAATGTGTATCAAAATTATCTGGGTGTTTAGTGAAAATACTCACTTCTAGACTGTACCCCAGACCTACTTAGAATCTCGAAAGCTAGGTGTAAGGAATTTGCATTTTTTTCCTACTATTTCAGGTGATTTTTATGCATCCTAAAATTTGGAAAACCACTGCTTTAGAAGGACACTGAATCCAGTATTTTACAGGGCTGTGAAGATGACTGTTAAAAAAAATAAAATCTTACTTTCTCCTACAAGTATTCCCCTAACCATGTCAGTCCATAATGATATTTCTCCTCTGAAATCTTTTAATCATGATCACTTAATTTGGTATGTTATCCCATATTACATTCTATTGTAATTTAAGTTTGAAAGCTTGTAGCTATTTTTTCTAACCAGATTATAAGTTTCTCAAAGGCAGGGATGCTCTTAGACTTAGTGTTCCACACTGGTTTGCCAGTATTACGAGCTTAGTAAATTGAATGAATAAAAATATGAATAGGTTTATGTCCCAGTATAAAATGATTGATGTGAGATGAGACTGCTCTGTAAGAAGCATTCTAGAGTAGCAATGTAAAGAGAACATGACCTGTTGGTGAACCCAGTGTCAAAAGTACACACATGTCAATATGCCACATGTCAGGCACATTGCCTTTGGCTGTAGTCTCTGAAAAGCCCACAAAAATATGAGAATTTGCATTTCTAACAAGTTCCTGGTTAATGCTACTGGTCTGGAGAGTGCACTCTGAGAACAGCTGCAAGGTGAGGCACAATGACACAAAATAAGTAAAAAAAAGAGGGATTTCTAAGCACTTACAATGACCAAATGTAAGAGAGGTATAAATTCCCACTTCCAAATTTTGCAAATGGGGAAAATGAGGCTTAAGTAAGATAGTGACTTGACCAAACATGAGGTGGGCAAACTTTTTCTGTAAAGGGCCAGACAGTAAATATTGGGGGCTCTGTGGGCCATGTTGTACTCTCAGAAGTATTTGTTCTCAGTGTTGTAGCAAGAAAGCATCCACAAACAATGAGTAAACAAATAGTCATGGCTGTGCTCCAATAAAACTTTATTTTTCCAAGCAGATGGTGGTCAAGATTTGGCCTGCAGGCTATAGTTTGACAACGCCTGACCTAAAGTCCTACAACTAGTTAGCCACAAAACTGAGATCAGAAGTCAAGTCATCTAACTCCCAGCAAGTTCTCTTTCTACAAAAGAACAGAAGACTAGAATGAGAAAGAATTTTTTTTTTCAATGAAAAGAAGGGCTTTAAAAGAAGAGGTCAAAATATGCCTGGGCAAATAATACTTTTATGCTCTCTGATTACCCTTAGTCATTTACACAACTAGTTAGCTAAACTCTGAAACTGGACAATTTTCAAACAGATTCATAGATTGACCTCCAAAACGGTGAGGGAAGAGAGTGAGGCTCCATATTTTCTATCACACTTGCCTAGAAAACCATGCTATTTAGTCTCTTTTTAAGCAAGAGAAAATCCTACAGACAGATAACAGAAAATACTTTCTTTGCCCATCTTTTGAAATTACTGTGACCTGTGAATATCGTTCCACATTGCAGGGTCCAGGGATAAAAGTTTCAAGTAACTATCAGAGAAATGTGGAAACAGAGATATGATTCCTAGGTTATCTCATATGATAAACTTTACTTCCTAAAGCAAGATGCTCTTTAATAACAGAAGTAGTAAGAGTATTAAAGATTAACATGCCCAAAGTCTTGAGGGCATTTTTAAATTTTGGGATTTCTGAGAACTGTGAAGTCCATCTCGAACTTTCTGTTCTATATTTACTCCACCTCTAATGTGTTCCTCACCTCATGTCATCATTTTGCCTTCACGTAGTGATGTTGAACAAATATTTGTTGACTTATAAATTGATGGATGAGTAAACGAATATATAAACCAAATGTTTTGAGAAAGTTCTTTGGTTTGTGGCTACAGAGAATAAAGCTGGACTGGTAATTTCTGCCAGAAGATAGTCAGTGCTCTTTTATTACCCTTCAGTGAAGCAAACAGTGTCTTCATGTCACAAATGTCAATGAAAGTTTCATGAATGAATTAATACATTTGATGTAGGCCATTTAATTTATAATTACCTGTCACAAAAGGTGGTATCAAAAGACAGAACTTATTTACTAATATATTAACATGAAATTATTTAATTAATAATTGGGTTTAGTTTAATACTGTTAGGAAAGTTTGGTAAAATCTCTGAGAGGGAAAAAGGCCCATGTAATATGAGAGAATGCTGGCCCACCTTCTATCTGTTCCCTCCATCAAGAGCAACTATAGAGGTAGTAACTAAGAGTATCAACCATCGAAGCCTGCAGAGGGGCGGAGATAGGACTAAAAAGGAAGTCAGCATGACAAACTCAAGCCTAAAAAAGTCAACCTTGCTTCTCCACCACCTTAGCAATGGCCTTGAGTTAGGCCCACATCATGCTTCAAGTGTACTTTTACAAGGTTCTACTCTGAGTCTGGACTCTGTTCTCTCGAATCCACCCTCCATAAAATACCTAGAATGTATCTTCCTAAAAGAAATCTGATCATGTGACTCTTCTGACTGAAGCTCTCCTCCCTATTCTCCCAGCAAAGTCACATACAGGTCCCTGATGATCTGATGCCATGCCATCTGTCCAACGTCAGCTCCACCACTCACTCTCCGGTATCTTACGCTGCTGCAGAAACAGACTGCTTGCCATTTCCTGAGAGCACCATACTTCTTTAAACATTCATCCTTGTACTTGCCAAGACCCTGCCCCTCTTCACTACCTGGCCTACCTATATTATCACTTCTAAGGAAACTTAGCTGACTTCGTCAGGCAGAAAAAGATTGATTTGTATTCTTGAATAACATTTTTTCCCTAAAAATATCATTCAACTGAATTATAATAAGCCGTTTAAATATCTATCGCCTTCATAAGGCCTGGAGCTCCCTGAGAGCAGTAACTCTCTAATTACTTGATCCCTAGCATCTCCATGGTGCTTGGCACCAGGAGAGTAGTCAGTCAATGTTTGTAGACTTCAAAATGCAAGTTTTTACAGACTGCCTTCCAGAACCTGGGCTCTAGGCGCCAATTCTCTCCTTTATCTGGGTCTCTTTCTGAGGAGGACAAAGCTGAACAGGTCTGGCTAGGTACTCAGAAAAGAGCTGCTCGAGTCCAATTCTAACCTACAAACATTCTTCCATCCACATTGTTAGAATCATAAAAATAAGGAATGCTACCTAAGGAGGTCCTTTGGTTATTCAGACCCCTGGCTCTCTGCAGGCCCACTTCCTTCCTGCTTTACCAGATTTCTCTGTCTTCCTGGTAGACTCTCAGCATGCTATGGCAATCCCTACCTCCCTACCCTAGTCTCGGTGGAACATCCCTGAAATCTCAATGATTCCTGGATATCCTGTTTTTAACCCATAATAAGCTATCTCATTTCCAGAGAACACACACCCAACATCTTCTGTTTGGTGTCCCTATCATGAGGAACCTCTTCCCCAAGGACTAGATGTGCTTACAAGCAAGGATGCTATTCAAACCACACGGATCTTTTGCCTGACAAGATGCAAAAGAGGTTTGTACCACATGAATCTCACAGAGTCTGGAACACATAATTTCCCTGGATTTCACACATCAGAAATAATTGAGTATATAAAACATATGAATTCACATCACAATCTGAGTCCATCTGTCTCCCCAACCTGTTGCCCTTCAACTTTCTTTGTGATTAATTTTTCCTCATTTTCACATATTACCTTAAGCAAAGCTGAGAGGTTCACAGCCCTTGGATGAATTTGCTGCCTAAGCAGACTCAAAGTGAACTTAGAAGGCTTAAACGACAAACTCTTGGTCACTGAAGTTTTGGATATTCCTGCAGTCGAGACCAGAGAAAAAATTCACTAATCATTATTGATAATGAAGTGACTTTCCTTTCCTAATGGGAAAGAAATGATTGGCATGAACCAACTTTGTTTCTCAGTGACTCTCTAGAGAATTAAATAACTGAAGCATCAAACAACAATTTTCTTTGAAGATGACCTTTTTCATACTAAATGAAAAGCTGAAGAACTAGTCTTGAAGGAAAAGAAAATGAATAATATCAGGCCTCCATGTGCAAGCCCGGACCCAGAAAGTCTAAAGTCCTGCCTGCATCGGCTGATCACCCCCCACCCCCCACCTACATTCCCCATTATCCCTGATCGCCCAGAGCTTCCAGGGACATAAGCTTCCCCTCACCCGACCTGCCATCTTAACTGTTATTATGATCACATGCCTACTCCTCACCCCACCCTACCATCGTAACTACTCTTATCCCATCCACCATTGTAACTGAACTTATGGTAAGGTATACTCCTTGCCCCTACCCCCACCACTGTAACTGGTCTTACTCTGTAACTTTCCACTGCCCACCCCAAACCTATAAAACGAACTCCTATCCCACTGCCTTTTGCTAATGCCCTTTTTGGCCTTAGCCCACCTGCACCCAGGTGAATAAACATCCATGTTGCTCACACAAAGCCTGTCTGGGGGTCTCTTCATTCAAATGTGCATTTTTAATAAATAATCTGTGAGGGAAATATTCACTCCTGAGCATAAAGTAAAAAAAAAAAAAAAAAAGAGAGAGAGAGACTAAAATATGATCGTGAACAACACAGACAGATTACAAATCAAGTGCCTCTTCCATTTTTGGGGTAACACTGAGCATCTACCATGAATCAGACACTGGAATAGGAGCTCTTCAAGATGGCAACAAAAAACTTAAACTCATCAACATAATTTAAACAGTTGTTTTCTAATGTTAACAGATATCAGGATCACATGGAGGGCCTTTAAAACACATCACTGGGCTCCATCTCAGTATTTCTGATTCAGTAGGTCTTGATCCAAGAGTATTTGCATTTTTTTGTTTGTTTTGTTTTTTTTTTCTTTTAAGTTCCAGGATACATGTACAGAACGTGCAAGTTTGCTACATGTGCCTTGGTGGTTTGCTGCACCTATCAACCCATCATCTAGGTTTTAAGCCCTCCATGCATTAGGTGTTTGTACTACTGCTCTCCCACACCTCACCCCCCAATCCCCTAACAGACCCTGGTGTATGATGTTCCCCTCCCTGTGTCCATGTGTTCTCATTGTTCAACTCCCACATTAATGAGAAAAGGAGGTGTTTCCTTTTCTGTTTCTGTGTTAGTTTGCTGAGAATGGTGGCTTCTAGCTTCATCCACATCCCTGCAAAGGACATAATCTCATTCATTTTTATGGCTGCATAGTATTCCATGGTGTATATGTGCCACATTTTCTTTATCCAGTCTATCACTGATGGGCATTTGGGTTGGTTCCAAGTCTTTCCTATTGTAAACGGTCCTACAATAAACATGTGTGTGCATGTGTCTTTATGGTAGAATGATTTATAATCCTTTAGATATATACCTAGTAATGGGATTGCTGAGTCAAATGGTATTTCTGGTTCTGGATCCTTGAGAAATTGCCACACTGTCTTCCACAATGGTTGAAATAATTTACACTCTCACCAATCATGTAAACGTGTTTCTATTTCTCCACAGCCTCACCAGCATCTATTGTTTCCTGACTTTTAATAATCGTCATTCTGATTGGCATGAGATGGTATCTCATTGTGGTTTTGATTTGCATTTCTCTAACGACCAGTGATGATGAGTCATATGCAGAAAACAGAAACTGGACCCCTCCCTTATTCCTTATACAAAAATTAACTCAAGATGGATTAAAGAAAAGACTTAAATGTAAAGTCCCAAACCATAGAAACCCTGGAAGAAAACCTAAGCAATACCATACAGGACATAGGCATGGCCCAAGACTTCATGACTACAATACCAAAAGCAATTGCAACAATAACCAAAATTTATAAACGGGATCTAATTAAACTAAAGAGCTTCTGCACAGCAAAAGAAATGGCAATCTATAGAATGGGAGAAAATTTTTGCAATCTACCCATCTATAAAGGTCTAATATCCAGAATATACAAGGAACTTAAACAAATTTACAAGAAAAAAAATCAAAAAGTAGTTGAAGGATACAAACACATACTTCTCTAAAGAAGACATTTGTGCAGCCAACAAAAATATGAGAATTTGCATTTCTAACAAGTTCCTGGGTGATGCTACTGGTCTGGACACTGCACTCTGAGAACAGCTGCAAGACGAGGCACACTGACACAAAATAAGTAAAAAGAGGGATTTCTAACCACTTACAATGACCAAATGTAAGATGTATAAATTCTGAAGTGATTACTGGGGGATTCTAAACTCCAGTCATGCTGTCCACCATCTTGGGGCTTTTCAGAGACTATAGCCAAAGGCAATATACGTGAAATGTGGGTACTTCTGACATTGGGTTTACCAACAGATCTTTTCTCCATGAGGACCTCTGCCTCCAACACGTCCTTTCCCAGGTTCAACCTCAGACTAGCTGCAAAGCTCCAAATGTTAACGTCAAAAAAGTTGTCTATTTAAAGGCCAGTAATGCACATATAAAGTAGTCACAAAATAGTTTTACTTTTCTAAATAAAATAATTGAGTATTATCTTTTTATTAAGTACTTGCTCTTTACTAAAATTTCATCATCCCATTTTAAAACTTTACCCCCTGGGCTGAAAATCAATGCAAAAGATGAGATGCTATAACCTTTGATTTAGCCTAATAAAATTGTAACAAATAATATACTCAGTGGGTGGTTAAATCTCATAATATGTTGTGCTGAATTTTCTGTAGTAATTCAATTAAAAATCCTATTGGTCAGCCACCAGAAAGCATACAGATCACCAAAATTTTAAAGCATTCCATATTTATTCTTAAAATAGTCTATATTAATTTTATGCCTTTATTTACTAACTTAAATACCTCAAGTAGAGTTTCTTCCAAATATAATTTAGAATAACCATTTATATTTGTGCTATTTAAATGGCTCATGCCATTACAGTCCTTAAAATTCCCATTAAAGAGAGAAAAAAACTAATCAGAAAGAGAGTATATTACAAAAGCTGTATTAATATGACTACTGCAATATTTCTTAAAGGTTCTGAAGAATCAATTTACTCTGGCTCCTCTATGCTTTCCTTCAATTAGTAGGGCCCCCAGAAAAGTAAAATTGCCACTCAAAGAAAGCTGAAGCCATTCAGAATCACTGAATTATTTGGTTGCTTTTAATCCTGTCAGGGCTCCTAGCCAAAGAGTCAATGATCCTAAGCTCTCTTCATGCCTTTTTAAATGACAGCCTTGAAGCATTCCAGAAAACTTTAGCACTTCCTTTTTTAACCATAAATTGCACATAATTCTCCCAAATTCTTAGTCTATAATTTCTCATAAAACTCTTTGAGATCCTCTTGTGAAGACAAATGGCAAGAATTATTGGACTTTAAATTGTGATCCTTCAATGTTATATGCGCTAGATCATAACTCTATGACTTTCGTTCCCTCATAAAACTAAACCACGGAGTCATTCCTTTCATTTCAAGCTTAACAGCACACAGGCCCATGGGTGAAGCAACATAAACACTCTGGAGTAATTTCTCAAAACCAAATCTCTTCTCAAAAACAGAATAGCTACTCAGTGGTGTATAATCTCTCCTCTGAACCTACGAAGTCTGTAGTTCTCAGGCCACCCTAGTAGAATGGTGAGAATAATGTTCATGTGTTAAAGTGAGACAGGCCTAAGAATTGTCTGTAATTACAGAACTGCAGGGTTAGTCCCAGCTCTAGCACTCTGTTGCCCCAGATAAATCACCAAGTCAGGTGATTGTTTTTTGGGGAGAATAGTGAGGCCTCAGGTTTACAGATTTTTTTTTAACCTTAGTTTACAGAATTTGTTTAATCAAAATCACTGGTTTATGACACACTCTGACCATGGGTCCATGCATAGACCTCTTTTTTAATTTATAGCCTTAAATTCTCTATTACTTCTCAGGTTATACAAGAATAATCTGGAAACATCAAGCTAAAGAAGAGGAAAGCAATATAATCTGGAGGACTCAAATTTGGAGTCACTTGGAAGGGGTTCAAATCCCTGATCTGGCAATTATTTTCTGTGTGAATTCAGGTAAATTAACCTCTCCAAACCTCAGCTTTCCCACAAGCGAAGTAGGAATAAAATTAGTAACTATTTAATTGGGCTTTAATGAAGTAACCCCAGTTCTTATTAGCACACTACCTGATACACGATAATAAGCACTCACATCAGTGACAGGGTTATTAACAAGGATCCCTTTTACATTTCTCAAGTTAACAGAGTTGCTTTCCCCTGCCCTTATCTTCCGCCTCACTCAACACAAGACACACACACATACACACACACACACATACACTCATGCACACATATATTTTCATTGCTTTTTCTTGCTCATCAACTCCTCATATGTAGAATATAATTGAGAGCAGTAAATAAGCACAATAATTAGGCCCAGGGTTTCTGCCTTGGACATCAGGCCATAAATAGGCCCAATTCAGTCAAATTAAAGCACCCTTAAATGTAAAATTACTCTAAGAACTTTTCTCAGAATTTCAATTAAAAGTGAGGTTCATTTGCATGTTATTATTTAAAAGAACTGGAAATATGGAAAGGCAACAATTTCCACAATCCACATAGTATAATAAAAAAGTATGGGAGTAATTCTTTAAACATGACAAGCTAATTGAAACAAAAATGATTAAATGATTGTATTTAAAACAAATATTTAGAAGGACATGTTTTACATTTGTTGAATTTGTTAAACCCTAGGCACCTGCCTGTTCAGGTCATAATATAAGAAACTAGGACCTGAAACTAGACCTACCCATCACAGTGGATGGCTCAGTTGCAGGTGCTGGGAGAATGTCCAGTCTGGCAAGCAGAACAAAGTAACTCAAGAATATGGCCAAACACAAGGATTGATAATGCAGCCAGGAAATTGGTATCAGGAGGCAAACATGAAAGACCAGAAGTTTGCTCAATATGAAAGCATGGCTTGGTGCCAATAAGCAGCAAAACGTGTCCCAACATTCAGGCAGGCAGCATCAGAAAGCCTAATCCACAATAGTGGAGTCACAGTCAGCCTGTGGAGCAGGGGCTAGACACTGGTGGCTAAAAGAAAGAAAGAATGGTAAATGTCAGGCTGGGTCTTAGGTGTTCTTAGAGGACCTGGGCAAACCTGGCAAACTTTTAAAACAGGAACTCAATTCTGAGCAATGGGAGAAGAATGCAGGTATAAGAACTACAGCATATGGTAGATACTGAATCCAAGGAACAAGAGACATACGTGATTGTAGAAATTACAGCCAAAGCCAAAGGCAGACCAGAAGCCAACCTAACTTGATGCTAAGGAACAAAAGTGTTGGATTAGAACTCCTTAAATGCCTCCAAGTAAAGCCTGGCCATAGGGAGCTTAGAAGTCTGAGTGAACAGGCTGAGGTCACAGTGAGCAGAGGTCTGCAGAAACTAGAAGCTAGGAAGGATTTGACAACAAGAAGATCAGAAAAACCAGGCTCAAAGTCCCAATTTTGTAATCAATAGAATTATCCTGAAACTTTCTAAGCAACAAGTAGCAGCACTCTGATTTAAATCAAATCTCAGTACAACAGTCGCACATATAATTAGGAAAATCTGTGTATGTTTGTTTTAAGGAATTTGACCTATAGTAACAAGATAGGTTATTTATGCTGCTCCATCAACTGTCCGTAGAAAATAAAAAATAAAATAACCCTTTTCCTATTTTTGTCTCCTTTTCATTAGTGTGTAAATTTAAACTATGAAAATGAATCACCTTTCTGAATTTCTTCTCATCTCTGAAATACAAAGATGGTCTTTTGGCCCTGTCTTCTCTCTAAAAAACAATAAATACATTTTTCAAGTTTTTGTCATTCTTCTGAGAGCAACATCTTCTAACAGGGCTGCAAAGCATTGAACCCTAATAATAAAAATGCAATATAAAAATTATTAATGTATTTAGCACACCACTATGACTTACGGCCTGCCACACACACACACACACACACACACACACACACACACAATGTCTGTCATACCCATGGCCCAATTCGTTCGGAGAAGAATCACCACATAGCCATCCTTGGAAGTCAAGGATCTCCTATTTTGGTATGAACACTCATAAGATGAAGAAAGAGTAGCTTCAAATGCCAAATGTGCCCCTTTCTGCTGTGACAGCCTACCCCTAAAAGGCAACAACCAGACCACGGGCAGCCTAGTCCCCAGACTATGCAGAAGCAACAAGAATCAACAACTAGCAAGTGTCTTCATAGCCAACCTCGGCATGTCCTAATGAGCAAGTAATATTAGCTGAATAAGGACTCATGAGCAGCTGCTTCGGGAATGCTCCAAAGCCTGATAATTAACAGCTGTGTGCTGCAATTAATTTTTATTTATGCTTTAGATATCCAGGCAAGATATTATTTCTTGTGTATGATGGATTCATACTTCATGTCGAGTCTCAAAGCAACAATGAGATAAAAACATCAGTGTTGTTTTTGTTTTTATTTTCTTCTCAATTCAAATGCTCTGTTATTTGTATCTCAAACCACCAAACTACCTTGCATTCAGTAAGAAAATTCCAAAGCCCATGTAAAGATCATGAGGGAAAAGCTGGCAATGTCATCCAAGGCTTTCCCCAAGTATTCACAAACCCTTGGAGGATGCCCAAAGCAATGATCTAAATTAAGATGATGACACTGAAGTCTCAGCAGTCTTAATTCACCTCAGGGGCCCCTGTGGGCATGTTATTTCATTCAACAAATGTTAACTGAAGGTCCACTATATGCATGGTACAGTTCAAAAGTTTGCAAAATTTAGGGGTTGCTTTTCTAGGTCCTTTCTAGCTTTATGATTTTATAAGTTAAGAAAACACACAGACTAATGCCTTAAGAAGTTTACAGTTCTGAAGGTGACATCAGATTATACAAAGAAAATAACAATAACACATGACAGGATGAGTAAGTGCCATACAATTGGAAATACAAGAGGCAAGTGTTATAATTATGACAGCAGAGAGGAGACTGCTTTGAATACCAAGCTGAAGAGCTCTGTGGCAGTGGTTCGCAAACTCTAGTACACAGCTGGGTTTGTTAAACAAATCACTGGACGCTGCCAGCACAATTTCTAATTCAGTAGGTCTGGGGTAGGGCCTCACAATTTACATTTCTCACAACTTTCCAGGTAATGCTCATGGGGCTGGTTCAAGAACATCTTGAGATCCAATGCTCCCTAAGAAGCCATCAGAGTTTACTTACTGCAGAGGGGGAAAATAAAGCAAGATGATGAAAACGGTGTTTTGAGAAAGTTAATCTAGAGACAGTGGGTAGGATCCACTAGAAGGAGGGTGACAGATTTACAGCCAGCTCCAGGGAGGGAAATGATCCAGGACAGAAGGCTGAGATTTCAAAGAACTAGCCTGACTAGCACAAAGTTGCTATTTGGTGACTTTAGTTCAAAAGGATTCCTAATGCATGGAACAGAACCTTGAGAAAGGATAATTTGGCCCTCCTGTGTTCAAATCTCTCAGAGATGATAGAGAATCTCTTGAAAACCACATACAGCCTTAACATGGCATTGTCCAGATTATCCAGATAGAAGAGGTTCAGAGCCTCTATATTTTTCTCAAGTTTCTCCCTGCATTATAAACTCCTACCATTTGAGGCACTACTTTAGGTAAAGGTGCTGACTCCCTAAGGCCTGTTAACGTTGGTATATATTAGCCTGTACCTCAAACTCTTGCTCCTTCTGTCACCACCAGAGAACAAAAGCAGTATTTCTCTCGAAAATCCAGCTTTAGGAACTCAGCTCTCCACAATGTTCTTTTTCATAATGAGTCATTTGGATCCTCACAGACTCCAGCAATTGATGACGTAAGAATCTCCACAGCTTTACTACATGATGGGAAGTCTTTGAACACATGTTATATGCATGTCAGCAAATTGAAGGTATGTGGTGGTTACCCAGTTGTCTTTTCCGCTTCCCCTCAAAAGATCCACCTTGTGTTACTGTTTCAGGACAGCCAGCTAAGGCCTCTTAGCACCATGTCACACGATGCACCTCTTATCTCAGCCTCCTCAAGCCAAATGTCCCAACAGCTTTTCTTAGCTACTTGACTTACACCTGCCCTTCCCCTTACCCCAAACCCAAAGGCCATTCCTGACCTCTGTCATAAGTTTACAGAGTTTCACTCAATAATAGGGGAGTGTATCTGAAGTCACACTAAGCTTCTTGTTCCCAAGACCTGGCCCCTCTTTGCTTTGTTCACCTGTTCTGGTCATTCACAGTGTAGGCTAAAGTCCCTGTCTCCATTTCTTGCACATGTGGGGCCTACTGACACAGACATTTGTCACTTTGTCAGCCTGGGTCCTGTCCTAATACGTTCTCAAACATCTTAGAGTACATTTACAGCCATCTGTAATCCATCCCTTTCAATCAAGAAATGGGGCCCAGCAATCCCATTACTGGGTATATGCCCAAAGGATTATAAATCATTCTACTATAAAGACACATAAACACACATGTTTACTGCAGCACTGTTCACAATAGGAAAGACTTGGAACCAACCCAAATGTCCATCAGTGATAGACTGGATTAAGAAAATGTGGCACACATACACCATGGAATGTTATGCAGCCATAAAAAAGCATGAGTTCATGTCCTTTGCAGGGACGTGGATGAAGCTGGAAACCATCATTCTCAGCAAACTAACACAGGAACAGAAAACCAAACACCACATGTTCTCACTCATATGTGGGAGTTGAACAATGAGAACACATGGACACAGGGAAGGGAACATTACACATTGGGGCCTATCAGGGAGTCGGGGGCTGGGGGAGGGATGGCATTAGGAGAAATGCCTAATGTAGATAACAGGTTGATGGGTACAGCAAACCACCATAGCATGTGTATACCTGTGTAACGAACCTGCATGTTCTGCCCATGTACCCCAGAACTTAATGTACAATATACATAAAAAAGAAAAATACACTATGTATATTTGAAAGAAAATAACTATTAATTTTTTGTTTTTACAATAGAGACATCTTGGCCAGGAACAGTGCAATAACAATCAAACTTTAAAAGATAAAAACATTTGAATCTTCATTCAATATTATTGTTAATATTATTTGTCAATGCATATTTATGTTATTTGTCCAATTGTATTGTCAATATACAGACATGGCTTAAAACTTGGAAAGAATATATTGCTTGTTTATCTAATCACTGGAAAATTCCTCAGATGATTTTTCTGTGACACAGAAAAGACTGAATATTTGAATCAACAGTTCTTTGCACCCACAAAATTATTGGCACAGAAATGAAGTTCAGGCTTAGGTTGAGGGAGTTGACCATGAATACTGTGAGTTATTTAAATATTATTTATTTACATGTAATGAAAACTACTAAATTGGCAATAAAGTAAAAAATAGTAAAGGCCATCCAAAACAGTGGGGACAGGAAAAAAGAAACTTTGAATAATGGATCAGAGACATTTTCACTATATACCACATACATTTTGATCTTGCAGCAAGAAGTCACACTGATCAACATAGGCTGCATCAGGAGTTTGCAAACCTAACCTCATCCCACAAGCCTCTCTGGTAGAATTCCAGATACTACTTTTCAGTGACAGTGCTGACATAGCTTAAAGCAGAAATCTATTTGCGTGCATTTGTTTTATGTGAATTGGAAGTTTTAAATATTATGACACAGAAAAGCAGATTTCTTCCATTCTGATCCAAATGTGAGAGATCAATGCTCTGATTCAGTCCATTTTTCAGAGTGTGAGAGTCTCAATGCAATAGCACTTTGTCAGTTAGCTGAGACTGTTACAGAACTGCTTTTTCATTATAAATTATATTTTTATTATTAAATCGAAACATATTATGGAGGTGAGTTAACATACCCATTACATTTTTTAGGTATGACAATATTTAATTTTTAGAAGAAAAGAAGAGATATTGGTTTATGGTAACATGGAGACGGAAAAGAATTTGAGTAAGGAAAATCCCATTTATGAGCAAGATCTTTAAAAATGTAACTTTCCAGTAGAAATTCAATAGCAGTTTATTATAATATGTATTATAATTTGATGGAATTAATGGTAGATTATATTTTTGAATTTAAAAAAATATGTGTGTTAATTTTTTAAAAAAGATTTAGATTAAGGAGAGACATGTGCATGTGTATGACATGTATGGGTATATTGCATGTGGGGTTTGGGCCTCCAGTGTAGCCATCACTCAAATAGTGAACACTGTCTTCAATCAGCAGTTTCTCAACCCTCACTCTCCCTCACCTAATGCCCTCGTGTAATCCCCAGTGTCTATTTTTTTCATTCTTATATCTATGTGTACCCATTGTTTAGCTCCCATTTATAAGTGAGAACAAATGCTCTTTGACTTTCTGCTTCTAAGTTAGTTCATTTAGGATAATGGACTCCAGTTCTATCCATGTTACTGCAAAAGACATTTTTTAAAGTTGCATTTTAGGTTTTGAGGTACATGTGAAGAACATGTAAGATTGTTGCATAGGTACACACATGGCAGTGTGGTTTGCTGCCTTCATCCCCATCACCTACATCTGGCATTTCTCCCCATGTTAACCCTCCCCAACTCCCCATGCCCTGCTGTCCCTCCCCTATTTCCCTCCCACAGACCCCAGTGTGTGATGCTCCCCTCCCTGTGTCCATGTGTTCTTACTGTTCAACACCCGCCTATGAGTGAGAACATGTGGTGTTTGAGTTTCTTTTCTTGTGTCAGTTTGCTGAGAATGATTGTTTCCAGGTTCATCCATGTCCCTACAAAGGACATGAACTCATTGTTTTTTATGGCTGCATAGTCTTCCATGGTGTATATGTACCACATTTTCCCTGACCAGTCTATCATCTGTGGGCATTTGGCTTGGTTCCAAGTCTTTGCTATTGTAAACTGTGCTGCAATGAACATTCATGTGCATGTGTCCTTATAATAGAATGATTTATAATCCTTTGGCTATATACCCAGTAATGGGATTGCTGGGTTAAATGGAATTTCTATTTCTAGGTCCTTGAGGAATTGTCACACTGTCTTCCACAACGGTTAAACTAATTTACACTCCCACCAACAGTGTAAAAGTGTTCCTATTTCTCCACATCCTCTACAGCATCTGTTGTCTCCAGATTTTTTAATGATCACCATTCTAAATGGCATGAGATAGTATCTCAGTGCAGTTTTGATTTGCATTTTTCTAATGACCAGTGATGATGAGCATTTTTTCATATGTTTGTTGGCCTCGTATATGTCTTCTTTTGTAAAGTGTCTGTTCATACCCTTCGCTCACTTTTGAATGGGCTTGTTTTTTTCTTGTAAATTTGTCTTAGATCTTTGTAGATTCTGGATATTAACCCTTTGTCAAATGAGTAGATTGCAAAAAGTTTTTCGGATTCTGTTGGTTGCCAATTGACTCTTATGACTGTTTCTTTTGCTGTGCAGAAGCTCTTGAGTTTGATTAGGTCCCATTTGTCTATTTTGGCTTTTGTTGCCAATGCTTTTGGTGTTTCAGTCATGAAGTCCTTGCCTATGCCTATGTCCTGAATGGCTTCGCCTAGATTTTCTTCTAGTGTTTTTATGGTGTTAGGTCTTATGTTTAAGTCTTTAATCCATTGGGAGTTAATTTTAGTGTAAGGTGTCAGGAAGGGGTCCAGTTTCTGCTTTCTGCACATGGCTAGCCAGTTTTCCCGACACTATTTATTAAACAGGGAATCCTTTCCCCATTGCTTGTTTTTGTCAGATTTGTCAAAGATCAGATGGTTGTAGATGTGTGGCATTGCCTCCGAGGCCTCTGTTCTCTTTCATTGGTCTATATCTCTGTTTTGGTACCAGTACCATGCTGTTTTGATTACTGTATTCTTGTAGTATAGTTTGAAGTCATGTAGTGTGATACCTCTAGCTTTGTTCTTTTTGCTTAGAATTGACTTGGTTATATGGGCACTCTTTTGTTCCACATGAAGTTTAAGGTGTTTTTTTCCAGTTCTATGAAGAAGGTCATTGGTAGCTTGATGGGGATAGCGTTGAATCTGTAAATTACTTTGGGCAGTATGGCCATTTTCACGGTATTGATTCTTCCTAACCATGAGCATGGAATGTTTCTCCATCTGTTTGTGTCCTCTCTTATTTCATTGAGCAGTGGTTTGTAGTTTTCCTTGGAGTGGTCCTTTACATTCTTTGTTAGTTGTATTCCTAGATATTTTATTCTCTTTGTAACAATTGTGAATGGTAGTTCATTCTTGATTTAGCTCTCTTTAAATATGTTATTGGTGTATAAGAATGCTTGTGATTTTTGCACATTGAATTTGTATCCTGAGACTTTGCTGAAGTTGCTTATCAGCTTCAAGAGATTTTGGGCTGAGACAATGGGGTCTTCTAAATATAAAATCATGTCATCTGCAAATATAGACAATTTGACTTCCTCCTTTCCTAATTGAATACACTTTATTTCTTTTTCTTGACTGATTGCTCTGGCTAGAACTTCCAACACTATATTGAATAGGAGTGGTGAGAGAGGGCATCCTTATATAGTGCCAGATTTCAAAGGGAATGCTTCCAGTTTTTGCCCATTCAGTATGATATTGGCTGTAGGTTTGTTGTAAATAGCTTTTATTATTTTGAGATATGTTCCATCAATACCTAGTTTATTGAGGGTTTTTAGCATAAAGGGCTGTTGAATTTTGTCAAAGGCCTTCTCTGCATCAATTGAGATAATCATGTGGTTTTTGTCTTTGGTTCTGTTT
>CAUYLG010040065.1:0-142470 GCA_963573385.1 Cacajao melanocephalus
CCAGGGTTGAAATGAAGGAGAAAATGCTAAGGGCAGCCAGAGAGAAGGGTCGCGTTACCCACAAAGGGAAGCCCATCAGACTCACAGCAGATCTCTCAGCAGAAACCCTACAAGCCAGAAGAGAGTAGGGGCCAACATTCATCATCCTTAAAGAAAAGAATTTTCAACCCAGAATTTCATATCCAGCCAAGCTAAGCTTCCTAAGTGAAGGAAAAATCAAATTTTTTGAGAACAAGCAAGAACTCAGAGATTTCATCACCACCAGGCCTGCTTTACAAGAGCTTCTGAAAGAAGCACTACACATAGAAAGGAACAACCAGTATCAGCCATTCCAAAAACATACCAAAAGGTAAAGAGCATAACCATCATGAAGAATCTACATCAACTAATGGGCAAAACAGCCAGCTAGCATTAAATGGCAGTATCAAACTCACAAAAATCAATATGAATCCTAAATTTAAATGGCCTAAATGCCCCAATTAAAAGACACAGACAGGCAAATTGGATAAAAAGCTAAAATCTATTGGTATGCTGTATCTAGACCCATCTCACATGCAAGGATACACAAAGAGTCAAAACAGAGGGATGGAGGAAGACATACCAACCAAATGGAGAGAAAAAAAGAAAAACAGAAGCTGCAATTTTTGTCTCTGATAAAACAGACTTTAAAGCAACAAAGACCATAAGAAACAAAGAAGGACATTACATGGTGCTGAAAGGATCAATGCAACAAGAAGAGCTAACCATCCTAAATATATACGCACCCAATACAGGAACACCCAGATACATAAGGCAGGTTCTTAATGACTTATAAAGAGACTTAGACTCTCACAGTAATAGTGGGAGACTTTAATATTATACTGTCAGTATTAGACAGATCAACGAGATAGAAAATTAACAAGGATATCCAGGACTTGAACTCAGACCTGGAACAAGTAAACTTAATAATTATTTACAGAACTCTCCACCCCAAATCCACAAAACATACATTTTTCTCAGTATCACATTACACCTATTTTAAAAGTGACCACATAATTGGAAGTAAATCATTCCTCAGCAATTGCATAGCATTTCACAGATATAAATAAAATATTGGTTGGCTGCTTGTTTGTTATTTTCATCCCTTATTCCTTCCTGTCTCCGTTGTTAAGCACAATTATTGGCACAAAAGAGGTTTTTAATACCCATTTTTAGACTGCATTCTAGCCTGGGCAATAGAACAAGAATCCCGTTCTCTCTCCCTCTTCCTCTTCCTCTTTCTTTCTCTCTTACATTCTTTCTTTTCTTTCTTTCACTCTTTCTTTCTTTTCTCTTTCTTTCAAAAAAAAAAAAAGAAAATTAAAAACTTAAATAGTTCTGTTTCTTGCCCAGTTTTTTTTTTCTTTGTAATTAGTGGTCCTTTGAGAGTCTAGCATTAAATTGTTAATAAATCAAAATTTTTAGAATTTCTATGAGCTTTCATTATTTTCTGGTCTTTGTAGTTGTTTTAGTTGGAAATTAGATAAAGTTATATTTGGTGATCAGCCAGAATGGAATTTTAACCAGGAATTATTTCATGATATTATTTATATTAGCAAAAAAGAAAATACTTTGAATGCCCAACAATGGAGGATAAACCAAATAAATTATAGCATCTCTTTGTGAAAGAACACTTTCTAGTCAATAGAAATCATACTTTTTTTTATATTGTACTTTAGGATCTGGGGTACATGTGCAGATCATGCAGTATTGTTGCATAGGTACATATATGGCAAGGTAATTTGGTGCCTCCATCCCCCCATCACCTATATCTGGTGTTTCTCCCCTCGTTAACCCTCCCCACCCTCCCCACCCCCAGCTGTCCCTCCCCTATCCCCCCCAAATGACCTCAGTCTGTTGAAGCATATCAGTGGTGTAGAAAACACCCACAATTCATCATTTGGTGAAAAAAAATTACAGAATAGTATGTACAATGTGGTTCCAATTTCATGAGTGAAAAAGAAAAAAAAAAGGCAGGAAAGATACATAACATTCACAGAGGTTGTCTAGAGTGTGGGATGTGTGGTAACCTTCAGGTTTTATTTTAAAATTTTTTCTTATTTAAAATTCTTAAAATTTATATATTTTTAAATTTTTTATTAAAATCTGCATTACTTACCAAAATGAAAAAAAATCTATTTAAATTATCAGTGTATATCTGCAAGTTAATTCATTTGCAAAGAATTCTATCTTCTCTAAGTGTTAGTTATATATAGTAGTTTGGGAGTCAAAAGGGAAATATATTCCCAGGTATAGAGAGAAATTTCTACATCCAATTAAGAGCAAAAACGTGAGAACCACAATGTTCTATATTTAATGTAACACTAATGAGATATAGATTTATTGTCTTTCAAAGTAATTGATATGTAAGTATTCCAATGTGTGCATGCACCCACACATGTATGTGTGTCTTCTAAAATTGATTTGAGGGTATTCGATGGCCACTTTAATAGGATACTGGTATCCTATAGCTGTAATAAGGTAACATCTGGCCACACTAAGAAAGGTTAATCAATAGCCACAGTGTAGTCCCTGGACCAGCAGCAACAGCATCACTTGGGCTCATATTACAAATGCAAGTCCTCAAGCTTCACCCTAGACCTATTGAATCAGAAACTCTGTGTTTTAACAAGCCCTCCAGATGATTCCAACACATGTCAATCTGTCAGACACTGCCATGGTCATGGTAATGTGAACATTATCAAAAGAGCAGAAGCTTTTACAGGTGTGGTCACAAAGAAACAAGAACACTCGGAGGCAGAAACCTCTCTGATACTCAGCTAGATGACTATTCAAAAGACACGATTGATTTTGAGTGCCAGATTGAACAACAGGAAACTGAGAAATTGATCTTATTTCCTCTGTAGTTCTGGTAAGCCACATGTATTTATTGTGGAAATAAAAAACAACAAAAAATACAATGCGTATTATATAAAGTTCTTGTGAGCCCATCAGTTTAATTTGTATACCCATCATAATGTAAGAAATAGCAGGGGCCCAGAAGTATGTTACCCTTTGCTTCAGTAGAAATGATTTGCCAGCACTCCACTCCTGTGGAAGAAGGGTGCTGATGTGAAGGAGCCACATCTAAGGTCATTTGTTGGACTGCACTGCTTAGTGTTGGAAATTTTGGGGTAAAGATTGAAGTTATGAGAGATCAGAGACCTTAAAGCGGGATGGATCTTCCTAGTCTTCTTTTCTTCTTACACATGGTTGGCGTGGCAGAGGGGCCCGGGACTACCTCACATTTGGAAAGAGGCATCTTTGTGGTGAAGCCTGAGCTAAAAAGATTAGACGTATCTGCTATAGACTTTAGAATGAAAATCTCTTTTTTCCACTTCCCTGTCTGTGATGTCCTTTGCTAGCTAGCGGGCTAGTAATGATGTATGTGACTGGGATGTGGATGTAAATACAGGCGAAAGGGGCCAAGAGGGGCACTTGCCTTAGGCTTAGAGGTGATTCAGGTTCTGGGAGTCTTTTTTTAAATAAGTTTGCCAGATTTAGCAAAAACAAAACAAACAACAAAACCCCTAATGCCCAGTGAAATTTGAATTTTAAATAAACAACAAATAATCTTTTAGTATAAATATGTCCCACGTGTATTAAGGATGGCCTATATAGTATAACTACAGAGTATAAGTTTTTCTTATATAAAATATAACAATATTTTATATGTATAATATATATGTTTCGAGACAAAAGCTTTATGAGAAAAAAAAAAAGATTTAACCTGAATATTCATCCTCCTTCAGGAACGTGGCCTAGTAATAGGCAGATGGCTAAAGATTTGGGTGTTTAGTGCTCCTGTAACCCAGACACCCTAATGCTATCTTAATATGATTCAACCAGTAGTGGAGCACCCAACCAGCTACAGATTTAATTTTTTTATTGAATAATTTCTACATTTCTCATGAATGTTGACCCTCAAGGAGTTGAGGTTGGGGCGGAGCTAGTTCTTTTTCATGACCCATTATCAATTTCTTGTGAGAAATATATTTTTTGGTTCACTAACTGCAGAAAATACAACCATAGTTCCTCTGCATACAATTTACAAGTAGAAGTAACAGCATTACTGATAAATGAGTCCATCACTAGGACCAGCAATCAAATTCAGCCAGGAGCTCAGGAAAGCAATTGTGATTTATATTTGATTTTCTCATTCCTGTATCTGTGACAGTTTACCTAAAACAAACAACAACAAAAAAGACGTTCAAAAAAAGAAAAATGATGTTTTATATATATATATAAAATGAAGTCCAAAGCTCATCAAAGAAGGCTAAAGGAATTTATTTCATGTTCTCCAATTTGGCCTATTTGTCAGTCTGGAGGCACAGTTCCATGCAAAGGTTTTGTGTACTGCTGGTTTTCAGCTGGGGAAGTTGTGTATGAGCTATTGCTCCTCTCCCAGGTGAGAACAGGTGTACACCACTTTAAATTTCCCGTGGATCTGATTGCATCATTTGTTATATTATCCAACATAATGACATGAAATACGTAAATAATAAAATGCCAGTTGCCTGCTGAAAATTTAAAGTGGCAGATCCTCTTTCTTCCATTGGAGAGGCTGCTATCTGTTGTTGGAGCTTTCACCACTGAAAAATGATGATCAAGCTGAAGGGAGCCACAGGGGAAAACTTTTTCCTCTGGCTGATAAAGTGAATACAAAAAGGAAGAGCAGGACATTGCCCCAACTCCACTTTACACAACTGCCATATCTTCCTGCAGTTATATGCTTGACAGACAGGTTAACTTTAAAGAATGCATTTAAGCTGTAAGACTGTGGAAGGGAGTATATGCAAAGGTTAAATTCTCTGCTCTAAAGAAAGGGTAAAAGAAGTTGCAGCCTTTTCCACTGTTTGTTTGTTTAAATATATATGGTTACTTTTGCTTGCTTTTTTATCCAAGTGTCAATTTGATAGGTAAGTGTTTTGTTCATTTGCAGCATTAACAAAATCGGCCAGGCAGGGTGGCTCATGCCTGTAATCTCAACACTTTGGGAGGCTGAGGCAAGAGGATCGCTTGAGCCTAGGAGTTCAAGACCAGCCTGGTCAACAGAGTGGGACCCTGCCTGTAAAAAAATAATTAAAAAAAAAATTAGCTAAGTGTGGTGGCACACACCTGTAGTTTCAGCTGTTCAGGAAGCTGAAGTTGGGCAATTGCATGAGCATAAGAGGTTGAGGATGCAGTGAGCTATAATTGTGCCTGACCTGGGCAGCGGAACAAGGCACTGTCTCAAAACAAACAAACAAAAACCAAAATGAACCATCGTTTTTTATTCAGTTGCATTCAACACAGACATATGGAGGACCCATTTTGGAAGCTTTGTGTGAAGTTCAAGGAGTATGAACACAGTTGAGTGAATAAAACAGTTTCTGCTCCCAAAGGCCTTACAGTCTTGTCAATCATTTTAATATGAATTCAGGGTTTCAAATCTATGATGCAATTTGCAGCCAAGAAATAGAGAAGCTTCATAAAACTACAACTCTTCGCCTCGAATTTTCTTTTAAAAAGAACAAAAGATATAATTTTCAGGTAGTGTTTAAACCATTAGTACAGAAATTACAATTGAAATTTAACTCAATAAACATCTCTAGTGCTAATACTGGGACAAGAATTGTAAGGGATAAATATACATATGAAATATGAAATAACGCATTAACAAAGTAATGTTTGTCCTAACCAATACTGTTGGACTTTTAGTTCTGCATCAGAAAAAAAAATAGATATACAAAATATATTCTGGAGACCCTACAGGAGACAGAAACAGTGTGGTGCGGACTTAACGGGGGATTTGGCTATGGAGCAATTGCTGGTGTGTTGCATAAGGAATGGATGCCAGCACTGTACACAGTTATGAGAATTGCCAGCTCAAAGTATTATCTGCTTATGAATTAAGAATGCATTTTGATGGAGCTCTGCTAATTTGCCTAAAGGAATGAGAGTCAGGGCCACAGGAATAGAAAAAGCTCCCAGATTGGTGAGACACTGATGACCTCAACTCTATGTCAGTTGTAGTTGAATATGTATGTGGGAGGAGAAAACATTACGTATTTATATTGTTACCATTCTGGGCAGTGTTTTGGATGGTGCGCCATCTGACTATAACTATTCTGACTTAAATCTTGTCATTTGCAACAAGAGTGAAAATGAGGTTTTGAGATATTTATTCAGAACTATCATGATGTCTTATGTCTTTTTTTAATCATATACGTTAGCATCCCTTCTATGCTCTGTTTACCCTTCCCATCCCTCCACTTTCAACTTACTCCTTTTTCCTCTTGGTGGGAGAGTAAAAAGTGTATTGTGAACTGTTGATGGCTTAAAAGTGTAAATCTGGATTAATGAAATGCAAGTGGTATTTCCCCTAAAATTGAATGGTTACACATGTTTCATTAAGATTATATATGTACATGTCTTATCTCACTTGTGTTTTTTTTCTGAGGGCAATGATTTTACTTTATACCTCCATGACCCCTCTACCATGCCTTAAGCACAATAGATGCTCACTAAGTGTTTACTGGATAAATGAATAAATGAATGAATAATTCTAGAGAATCGTTCACAGTCCTATTGCAAAATAATACACAATACCATATGCTTCTATGGATTGGAGATTTAAAAAAACACCAACTAAAACAAAAGTACCAAAATTTGTGCACCTATAACAAATAGTGCTTTCCAGTTCCAAACTTTCCCAATTAATCACTATTGTTATCATAACAGATTTCAATCTTGCCATCAACATGGTAGAACATCAACTCAAGTTTGTAGAACGAGCTTTTTTCCTCAAATCCTGGCTCCACTTGATCATAATCCTTCTATTCAAAGAGTTCACATTTCACAGTATAAATAGAGCTCTATATAACTAGTTCTGATATGCTAGGATGGTAGAGGCCAGTTACTAGAAAACAAAATAGTTAAGCTATGGTGCTTGGAATCAGATGTTCATAGATTTCAATCTCAGCTCTGCTAATTGCTAGCAACTTGATCTTGGCTTTCATTTCCCTTGTTTGTAAATGAGAAAATAATTGTGATAATTAAGTTAGATAAGCATATAGAGTATGTGACACACAGTAAAAGCTTTTATGTGATAATGTTATAGAATTTTGGGAAAGGTATGATAATTTTTTCTGATGAAAATTGGACATAAATTTTGGGCAAGGCCTTAAAGGATGAGCAGGGCTTTGCTTTATTTTATTTTGTTTTAGACATAGAAATAGAACAACATTCCAGAAACGGGAAACAGCACAAGCAAAGGCACTTGGGTTAGAAAATATATACGTTCAGAGGTCAAAAGACCATCTACATACAGTGCCTAGAACACAGTGAAGAGTACACAGGGATGGCCAGGAGGACATTCAAAGCCATGGCTTGTTTACAGCATAGATAATGCTTAAAACCTATCTCCTGACTTTCAATGAATGAGTTCTTTAGTAAATACCAGTCTTCCTGAACCTAAAATTTAAATTTCCAATGGTTTTAGTATCTCCAAGGAAGTTTAAATTCAGTCAACACAGATTGCTAGGTAGAGGATTTTTATTCAACCCCCTGAAAGCCAAAAGCCTACCTGTTCTGGGTGAATATTAAAGCCTTCTCAGCATGCGCTGACAATGAGGACAGATGTTGCTGCCAATATTTTTAGACAGAATTCAGAGACCTGCTAAGAATTCTGAGCAGCTGAGCATTTCACTCTCCATATAGGCTATTAGTCATCCCACAGACATATCTTTAAATGCCCTAGTATGAAGTTTGCTCATCTTGATCCTGCAATTCCAACATCAGCTGTTTGTGGATGGTTACTTAGTAATTGTGACTTAAAGAAGTGCAGTGGGGTCCATTTAGAGTGGACCAACCTATTTATAGACAGGAAGCCCAGAATTACTGCCATGCTTTGGGAAAATTATAGTTCTACTTATAATGACTTCTTACTTTCCATTACATTTGGCTTGGGGAAAATAACAACTGTAAGTTTTTAACTTGGTTTTTTTGATTCTCTGTGTAGGAGTGCAGTTATTAGCATAAAATGTTCAATAGTATATAGATGCTTACCATAGTAGGTGTTCCGTGGCATACAATGGGCATATTTTCAATAAATTTTTGTTGAATCAATGAATGAATAAAATCAGCTGAACTGTACTTTTAAATTGTATCTCAAAATGTGTGAATCATTGGTTGAAGATGACACCCATGGCCATGCTACTCTATGGAAAAATGAAGCAAGATATGTTCTAGAGAGATTCATGGGCTGGTGTCAGTTTACTGACCTTGAACTAGTTGTGTAACTTCTTTTATTTCCTCTTCAGAAAAATGAAGGAATTGAACTCAATGGCAACTCATATCCCTTTTGCTCCAAAACCCTACGATCCAAATTCTGGTTTGGCTGACATCAGAAGACATAAAATGGTCCCCTGCAATGCTGTCCAAAGTTGAATTATTTTGTTTCACATTTGAAGCATTGCAATCCATCTTAAAATTTTTAATAAAAATGTTTCCTTTATTTTGGTTTGCTGCCTTATTTGAATTTTTTCTTTTACACTCCCCTTGCCCTTAGTATATATTTTTCTTGTACTGAGTCATTTTTAATCCTGGTGTTTCCCTCTCTAGCCAGGGAATCCTGAGAGGCAGAGTCCATGCCTTATTCATCTTGGTATCCTATAAGCACCTAGCACAATGCCATGCATAACGGAATCCCTTTTTTACAATCCCAGTGCTATTTGTTTAGCAGTCATCCTGGAATAATGGTTCCACCCTAATTTGTGGGTTTAATAAAATGCAGCTGCTGCAGCAGCCAACCCATTTTATCTCTCCCTCCCTCGTTAGGTTCTAGCCACGTGGCTGCCTTTTGATTCCTCAAAAATGCCAGTTTGTTCTGGCTTCTGGGACTATGTCCTGTCTGAAATGCTTTTTCTGAAGTCCTCATTCAGGCTTCAGGACTAAAGGTACCAACTCAGAGAGAAATTTCCTGGCCACCGCCTCTAGGTTGCCACTCAGCAAATGTTGCCTCTACCTTATCACACCACTACCTGAAATGACCATCGCTTAAAAATTTATTTTGTCTTTCCCTCTAGAATATAAGGCTCACAAAAGCAAAGCGTGCATTTGTCTTGTTTTTCATTCTATCGTTAAAGATTTGTGAAATAACTTGAGTGCCTTGTTCCTCCCTAGTCCCACCAGCTCCGTCACCTGCTGCTCCTTTTCAGTGGTCCCCACCACCCTCTATGGCACACCTTTGCCTATGGCACACCTTGGTCAAGGAGCATCAGTCAACACTTCCATGAGATATCATTTACCATGTTTTCTTTTTGCTACCTGCAGCACTCTCAACCAGAGACTTTCTTATATTGGCCCCATTTTATGACTAAAAATAGAAAACATAATCTGTAAGCAAGTAAAGATTTTGTCAGAGAACAGAGAAAAATTCTTTGAAATTTAAATGTGATGCTACTGCTAGACATTACATGATTATAATAACGGGAATGGAGTTGAAGGCATACCGGAAACTTGCCAGTTTATGGAATAAGAGCATGCTGATAATAATTGTTATAAGACTTCATTAGCACTGATACTATCTTGGGTTCTATATATAGAAGAAAGAAAAATAAATAGCTCATCATAAGGCAAAGCAAATATTTAAGAAATAACTATGGTCTGATGACATAAGATAATATTTTGTGTGTATTTTCAGAACAGTTTTCAGTACAATGAGATCCCTCACAGAACAGTCTGTTAAATAACTTATAGGCAGAAGAGTAAGTAGAAGCAGTTTCAGGCATAATCCTGCTGCAGTTCCAAACTTTCCCTGAGGTTGCTGTGGCAGCCATTGGACTGTTGCTTCTCAATTTATTTCCCACCCTTCCCTCACTCTGCAGTGTATCACAAAGGACTGAGACATGTATTTCCTAGTTCCTTTGCCAACTGACTTTCAGTCAGACTCTGTCCATGGGAGCTCCTGGCAGGAAACTGGATGTGAAAAGAGGGTAAAATTCAATGCATTTCTTTCCCTCTCTCTGCTTTTGGCTGTGTCTCCAGCAGTGGCTGCCTCTCCTCCCTGGTTCCAGCTCTCTGGAGGGAAGTCTTGGCACCTGGACTTGGTTACACCACTTCTTCCACTTGTCCTTCCAGTGCTAGAAATGAGAACAACTTTTTGCTGTTGTTAATATCTCGGCTGTCCAGGCATCTTGTAACTTTCTTTTTGTTCTTCCAATATCTCTCTAATTATTTCCTAACATAAACTTCCCTCTATTAGATGAACTGGAGTGAGTTCTCTTGTCCTGAGTAAATATTGATGGATACAATATCTTAGTAGTCAATTCCAATACTACTAGGCTATTGTACCACTTTAATTTTTTAAATTGTTAAATTTAAATTGATGAGCCTATAATCTTTATAAAGACCTTAAGAAAGAGAAAAATGATCTCCACTAACTTGGACCATATTCTTTTCAAGCACTTTATACAACGTTTAGTCTCTATTGAAAAAAGTAATTGAAGTTTAAGAATGATGGATAATTCATACATAATAATAATGAAAGCATGATTTAAATATAATAATGGGAACTTTGGTTTTTAAGAGACCCACTTAAGCATCTAATTAATAAAGAAGCAAGGAAGGGCAATAGAAGGTTCTCAACACAAAGTGATTCAACTGAGAGCAAAAACAAAAATAGCTTTCTCAGAAACCAAGAATATTTGCCTATTAAAAGGACATGGACAGCTTGAAACTCATTTTACTGAATTTGAGAACAAGCTAAATGCAATATCAAATGACATTCAACAAAACACTTCTAGAGAGTTATAAAACTAAACAATATGTAGGGAAGGTAAACAAGAAGGGATTCAAAGCTTTTAATAATGACCCCAGCCAAAGGAGTCCTTATGATACTGAAAAACAGGGCTGTATGTTCTAGTAGTAGACACAAGCTATAATGGCAGATGGGAGAAGGGAATATTGTTAGAAAACTGGAAACAAACTAGACAAAACATTATTGTAAAAGTCTAATATACCTAACCCAAATACTGTAAGACATAAAACTGCATTCCTTTCATGAAGATACAGTAGATTTGGCAGTTTTTATATCCTCTACCATAGAATTCTCTCATTTTCAGAGTATGTTTTACAAAAGACATTATTTGAATGAATATATCTTCAACTGAAGTTTCTAAAAAATAGTTCAACCTGAAAAACATTGCTTGTTCACATTTATTATCCTTCTTCTAACCCTCCCCAGGCTATTTCAAATCTTTCCTTTCTTCTCTGGCTTTTGCAGTATCACTCTTGAGACCCATGTAAACTCTTTTTTTTTAATGAATTATTTTCTCTTTTCACAACATATCATGTTCTCACGATCTGAAAAGTTATCATTAAAAAAAGTTCAGGCACAAACACATTCTGAGGAATATGTGATTGTTAACAATTTAAAATGTTGCCTATTCTGGAGAGAAAAGTTAAAGCTATGAAGTATTAAACAGCCACTCATTTCAATTCTAGCTCCAACATGTCATTTACTTTTTGTGTGATAGATATTAGATGAATTACTTAACTTCAATGTGCCTCCATCTATTTCACTCTTTAGGAGGATAACACAGTCATGCATCACTTAACAATAGGGATACCATCTAAGAAATGTGTTGTTAGGCAATTTTGTCATTGGCGAACATCACAGAGTGGACTCACACAAATGTAGACTGTACAGCTTGCCACACACCTAGGATACATGGTCTGGCCTATTGCTCCTAGGCTACAAACCTGTAAAGCATGTTGCTGTACTGAATACTGTAGGCAATTTGTGAGACAACGGTATATATTTGTGTATCTAAACACAGAAAAAGTACAGTAAAATTATGATATAGTCTTACAGGATCGGGGGCACCATTGTAAATGCAGTTAATCATTGACTGAAACATTGTAATAATGTGCATGACGGTACTAATAGTACTGTATTGGTCATATTTCTTAGCTGCAAACAACAGAATCTACTTTGGCTGTGTTAAGGTGAGATCGAAAAATTTAAAGGACATTAGGCATTTCATAAAATCTGTAGGAGTAATGAAAGAACAGGCTCAATTCTAAAGCTTTAGAAACAATGAACAATGCCCTAAGCCATGGAGAATTAGATGGATGAGGAAGATAATATAGCCGTATCCTGAGGTGGACAGGAATTATTCTGCATTCACCACTGCTACCTATTTCTGTCACCCATGTCAGAAAAATGGATGGCCTTCCTACTCTACCCATTCACAGTCTCTTATCTCAGGCTGTTCAAATCTGAATGAAACATAAACAGATCGATTGGGTTGAAATCATGGCACATCTCCACCCTAGCTACAAGGGAGCCTGTGAGAAGTAAATGTTTGTGTATACCTTGGGAAGGTGGGACTCATACAGGGAATTATGAAAACAACAGCTGTCCATTTCTAAGTGCTCACCTCATATGATTGGAGTAAGGCATGCTTGTGGTGATCCACATAAAATATTTAGTAGGTGTTCAGCCCATGAGACCTTCTTCTACAAAATAGATTTTATCAATAGTTGTTATAAGAAGCTGGGAATGAACTTGTTACCCAAGCCAAGCACCAACTACAATTTTGTCAGAAAAAACTAGCTCAACTACTACAAGCTCTCATGTGAGTAACTCCATAATTGCTGTAATGAGATCAAGAACAAGGCCTCAGCCACTGAATATGAGGACCACAGGCTAGATATAAGGTAAAGACTTCGAAAGCAGATGTGAGGATTCTGCAGATTTATGTGAATAGATACAAGGGAAGCCTGGGAATCAGAAATTTGGACAGATACGAGAGAAATCAGAAGAGATTTAATTGTAAATAAAATCGTACTTACAAAGATTTCTTGGCCTTGTACAACTGCTTTTATTCATTTATTTCTAGATGAAGGATATTTGTGATTGTTTATCTTTTGGTTGAATGGTACTTATGAAAAGAGGCTATTAATTTTAATGGCAGTCATTGAAATACAAAACATAGAATATGTAATGAAAGAAACTTAGGACCCTTATATTACCTTCCCTTCCTTGTTCAAATTCTACTTTGAATTGTGCACCATTGTGTAATACAGAAAATGTTATTTTTCCAACATCAAATAAGGCAAGTGGTGGTTTGCATGAAAGCCTGGACGTTGTATAACCATTTCCTTAGCTCCTAGAAGATGTGCATGTATCCTGCTTCCCTGTAGCATATGAGGCACCTTCAGTTTAAAATGCAGATGTTCTTGGTTACAGTTGCTATGTAAAATGTTATGAGATAGAAATTACTGTCATAATTAATAATAGGTAAAGGTTTTACCTTTGATGTGCTGCAGTCTACATTTGATTGAGTCTTTTTGATTGTATTTATTGAAAGTCTCTGTCATCCCATTGGTTTTCTGGCTGTTTGTATACTTAGCTTGATGTCTGTTTCTATTTAGTCAAGGCTATTAATGCCTTTCAGACTTATTTTCAACTGTGTAAACCCATATGGTTTACATTTAAAGGGAGAATTACACTATTACGCTCCTAAATATTAAAACTCACTTGTGTCTTTCTACATTTTGCTGTCCTTAGAAAGATGCTGTGATTTATCGAGAAGGTGCATCTACTTTTGTACTCACAGTAGCTAAAATAAGAACAAAGACAGTCCAGAAAATAGGCTCTCTAAAAGCCAGAAATTTTAGTAAAATAAAGCCCCTCCCTGGTATATGTGAATGGGGAATTCCATTTGTAACCTACAAACCCCATTTGCATCTACTGGGGAGGTATTTAATATAACATTAAATTTGATTTTATTATTAGAACGGACACTGTATGCCTTTACTTGTCCAGTATGTTTTATTCTTTTTTCTGGAAATCCTAATTTTGCTTTGGAAAATGTCTCATCCCCAATTGAATACAATATTGATAAAAAAAGATCCCTGATATAAACACTGGCAGGTGGAGCAGGGGTGCAGCTAACACCATCAGGATAATATGCAGTATCTGGAATTGGTAATTAGACAAAAGACACAATGAAAAAACAACTAAGTTATTGCTTCTGGGTACTCAGCTTCATATGCCCATTGGAAACAAAAGCTTCCAGTACATGTTTCAGTCCCATAGAACAACAAGAAGAAAATGGAATGAAGTTGGCATTGGCCGTCTTTAAGGGGGAGAGGATGGTAAACTGGAATAGGGAAACTATTTTTCTCAAGGCCCCAAATGAAATTCAGAGACTGTCCTGACCATGCTGAAAGAAATCTCATGCCTCATATAGACAGAAGTTAAAATCACCAAAAATCAAAGCCCAGAGTAAGATTCACAAGTTGCTGAATTGTAATGAATTCAACAAAATAGTTGAACTGACAGCCGCAAAAGCCTTTTATGCGAAGGTTAGGTAGTAATCTAACCTGTGACAATAGGAATGGGGACGTCTGGAGAGCTGAGGGTGTTTGTCATACCCTGAACCCAATAAAACCCTCTAAAAAACTCCCATGAGGTACTCTTTTATCTCATGAGATATTCTCTTCATTGCCTGATAAAGCAGAAGCTTCTTTGTAGGATGGGGGAACCAATGAAAGCACCCCAAAGCCCCAGTCATTATTCTAGGCCAGAATCTGATCTCAACATAGAATGGGGTAAATAATTTGGAGTCAGAGCAAAGAAAAGAGTTACAGAAGTTTGCTAATGTATATTATAAAAATATGTGGGTTGTGAAGATGGACTTTCAAGGTAGTTGATAAAAAGGCAGAAATTGTTCTGAATTCTTTGGTATGAATGTGTCGTGAAAATGTCTGCCCTCAATGTGTTAGTTCAGACAGCTGGCTGTGGTTCTAAAGCTTTCTAGGTCAGTTAATGCAAACATGGATTAAATGCTTTCCTCAGTAAATTAAATTGACAGGCCAGAAATTCTGTGGCATAACGTAGAACAGAGGTTCTCAAACTGTGTGGTTCCTGGACCAGCAGCATCAGCCTCATTTGGGACTGTCTTAGAGATAAAGACTTCTGGGCTCCACCCAGACCTGCAGAATCTGAAACTCTAGGGTTGGGGCACAACAAACTGTGTTTATAACAAAACCTCCAGGTGATTCTGATGCATGTTCAAGTTTAAGAACCACAAATGTAGGAGAATAATTGAGTGGGAGGCCAGAGTGCTGGCTGTTTCTGTCAGGTACTTTTTGCCCACTTGCCCCATACCTATGCCCATTCTAGAGAACCTGGAAGATTCTCTTGTTCAGGAAGCCCTTGAGCAAAGGGTCATAGAAACAACTCTGTTGGCCCATTTCTCTCGCAGATGGTAACACTCATGGAAAAGACTGCAATAGGAATTTCCCTGACTCTAGCGGGCATAATCTCATAGTGGCAGAGAGAACACACGCCAACCATAATAGGCATCAAGGCTGGTGGGGTAACCAAAATATTAGAGGTTTATTCTGACCTGTAGATACTTCTGTGTGTTCTTAATTAAATGTGAACTCAAAAGATTAAAATTAATGAGCAAACACCCTTAAGTCTTCTCCTAATTTATTTTAATGAACAAACCAACAAAACACTCTGGGTCTGGTGAATAGAAGTTCAACTTGAGTCATCATCCTCGAGACCCACAGCCCTTCACCAGGTCCCAGACCTGAACTCCTGGATAGCCCCAGAGTCCCAGCTGTGAAAGAACAGTAGGATCCTGGGAAGGGAAAGTCCACAGCTATACTATTGGTGCTTATTTCATGCTGTCTGCGTGCAATGAACACAGGTCACTGGAAGGGACCTGCAAACATGTAGCAAGGTAACTGTGTACTGAAAAAAGGTAACATCTAGAAAGAGTTTTACTTAATTCTGCCTCATGATATATCTAATAGGATCTTGAATATTTGAAAGAGTTATTTTCCCAGATTTCCAGTATGTAGTTGGAATGGATGTTTCTATAAACATCAGAGTTTCTTCTTTAGATTATTCGGTAAGTTGGGACTATTACAGAAAGAGACTAATCAAACTGATGCTGCTCTATTTCCATCTCAAAGAAGTAAATCAAAAGCCAATGAGCATCATTGAAGTGAGTATGGTGATCACAGCCTATGTAAAAGTCTTCATAAGAATATGGTGTCTTAGTCCATTTGAGCTGCTATGTCAAACACCATAAATTGAGTAGGGAAGGCCTACTTTCTGGTTCAAAGATGGCACCTTCTTGCTGTGTTCTCATATGCTGGAAGGAGCAGGACGGCTCCTAGGGCTCGAATCCCATGAAGGCTCTGCCCACCAGAGCTAATCACTTCCCAAAGGTCCCCACCTCCTAATTCCATCACATTGGTGATTAAGGTTCTATGTATGAATTTGGGAAGACACAAATATTCAAAACATAGCATATGGGAAGCCTACCATTCACAAAGAAATCACTACAACTAAAGGTGGAGTTAGAGCATTGATGATAAATGAAGTGCATCTTCAGGTACCTTAGCATGGCATAGTGATCAAAAGCGTAAACTCCAGCACCAGACTAATTGAGGTGAGCCCAGCTTTGCCACTTACTAGCTGTGTAACTATGGGCATCACTAGATCTCTATATGTATAAATTTCTCCCTGTATAAAATGGAGATGGTAGTAATAATTTCCAATAAATAGGATTATAATGAGGAATGTATGAGTTAATACAACTTTATTTAACAAATTAAATAAAGCCCTTGGACAGTATCTACAACATAAATGCTTTATAAGTTGCTATATAAAATCAGACAAATTCAGAACTATGGCTTGATTTGCTTTTGTTTATTCATGACTATATTTGTCCTGTAGATCACTGTGTCAGGGATTTAAATTGGTTCAAATCGACTATATTTGATATGTTCATCAAGACAATGAATCTTTTCAGTTAAGGCTTCCATAATGAAGTACCACAAATTGGCAGGCATAAAATAAAATAAGTTTATTCTCTGACAGTTCTGGAGACCAGAAATTCAAAATCAGGGGGTTAGTAGGGCCATGCTCCTCCTGAAACTTGTAAGGAATCTTTCCTTGCCTTTTCCTAGCTTCTGGTTGTTTGTTGGCAATGTTTGGCATTTCCTGGCTTGTAGATGCATGGCTCCAATCCTCTGTCTTCATATGGCGTTCTCCCTGTGTCTCTTCTCCTATAAGTATACCTGCCATGTGGGATTAGGGCCCTATCATGTTCCAGTGTGACCTATGACCTATTTTAAACTTATGTTTGCAGCAAACCTATTTCCAAATAAGGTTACCTTCTGAGGTACAGGAGTCAGGACTTCAACGTATCTCTTTTGCAGAGACACAATTGAGCCCATAATGGTATTTTAAAATTAATTTTAATAACTTTAGATAGCTATATGTTCTTGATTTTGCCACAGATCCCACCACTCCATATTGTCTCACACCTAACTTGCTTGATTTATTCACATGACTTGCTTTCCATTTGCTCTACACCATCAACATTAAACAGACAATTGGATCAGAAAAACAGAAACAGCTTTGTTAAAATGTCATATTCAAAACTGGATTATATTCCACATACCTAGAAATTTCCATGCATCTATACTTGAATGCTATGGAGAATACCAGATTTCAAACATTTCCTTCTTTAGGGCATGAGCTTTAGAGTCTAATTGGGGTCAGAATGCAGCTCTACTACTCACAAGCAATGAGTCTAAACTGAGCTTGTTTAATCATCTACAAAATGAAGGAATTAGCATCAATCATATAGAATTGATTTAAAAAATGAAGAAAATAACATCCATCAAGGTGAAGCATTACAGTCCTTGGAACTTAGTAGGTTCTCAAAATGGTAGCACAGCAATAGCAGCAGTAGGAGCAATAAAAATGGCAGTTATTCTTAAGTAGGTATTAATATCAACACGGGCAAAGTATCACTTTAACCGTGCATTCTGTTTTTTAATTATATTTATTGCTTATATATTCTTATTCATCTTTTTTGCTAATTGCATATTTAATTTTACATCTTTTTCTAAGAAGTCAAGTCCTTAATACTTAGCCGTCCTTGTACCACAGGGTCTCTCACCTGCTTTTGGCACAGATTGACCCTGTCTGTGCCCAGTGACATTAGTACACCACTTGAAATTAATTCCATATATTTTTACATTCAGCTATATCTTCTGCATGCTTTTAGCATTCAGACTTCATGTATCCTTGGGTCTATGTTTGCATTATTTGTTCACCCATAGAGAAGAAAGCCAAAGAAAGATTAATTCATAAAAAATGAATGATTGTTGAAACTCTTCAAAGCCTTGATTTACTGCATAATTAGTAGACAACACTAGAAAACAGAATATCTTTCTGCCTGTGAATTAAGTAAAGTGATTAATTCATTAATTACGTATGATAACTCCATAGATAGCATAATTGTATCACTGGTTAACAAAACACAGTAAAAGAATCAAGCATGTTTTCACCATGGTCAAAAATTTAATTTACAACATTGGATCTCTCTCTTAGAATCCTAATTAAAGATCTCAGAAGAGCCATGTATAGTCTAAACACATTTCTGGAAGGAGAATTGTATTACTTACAAAGTATGCTACAATTAACAACAATCCTTTTTTCTCCCAGAATTTCATCTCAACAAGAAATCACCCATTCATTCACTCACTGAACAAATGTTACCGAGCATACAGGATACAACAGTGAAAAATTCAGACAAAAATCTCATCCCTCATGGAGCATACATTTGAGCACTATTCTGTTCACTATGGTAGCTGCTAAGCATATGTGACTGTTTACCCTTTAAATTATTTAAAACTCAAAATTCAGCTCCTCATTTTGACTAAGTAAATTTCACATGATCAGTAACCATATGTGGCTAGTAGTTATCATATTCGACAGCACAGAAGAACATTTTCAACATTGCAGGAAGTTATCTCAAACAGCATTATTCTAGAGAGTGGAGATAGAGAAAAAAATTAAGTAAAGAAGATACTTTTAGACTATGATAAAATCTCTAACAGAAACAAAGAGGGAAATGTGATAGAGACCATTTGGGGACTGGGATAGACATCTCTAATGAGAACACATTTTAACTAAAACTTAAAGAATTCAACTACGTGAAAAGCTGTCAAAGCAAAGGATCAGCACGTGCAAAGGCTTCAGGGCATGAATGAACCAGATGTATTTGAGGAAAAGAAAAGGGGTCAATGTGAAACGTAAATGCAAGGAAGAAACAGAGTTGAGTACAGAATCTTTTGAAAATAGAGCTGAGTACAGAAACTTTTCAGAAATAGGTCCAGAAGCTGCAATGGAACAGGGTCTCAAGAGAGGACTTCTTTAATAATAGGAGAAAGAAGAGCACACTTACATGCTTAGGAAGCTGATGCAGTAGACAGGGGAACAATGATGGATGTAGGAAAAAGAGGGAAAGATCTTAAGAAAGTAACACTGTAGATATACAGAGCATAAATAAAAAGGGCTTGTCTTCTATTGTACTAGAAAAAATGCAGAAAATATGCGTGGAGATGCAGATAGGTTTGTAGATTAAGTGGCTGGCTTGGAAGATAAGAGAGTTCTGGTAATATTGTTTGTGGCTTCACAACTAAGTTGTTTTAAAAAAATTCTTGAAGCCACAGTTATGAGATGCAATGTAGTAAGTCATTTTTCATCATCTTGGGCTGAGAAGAAACCATTTCAGTGTCCTCTCAGGTCATTAGCTGAAGACTATACTAGATAGAACTTTGGAGTTAGACCTGGTATCAAATCTTGACTTCATCAGTTATGATGTATGTGCCTTTGAGCAAGTTATTTAAATTGTCCCAGCCTCTGCCTCTTCATACGTAAAATTGCAGTTATCACATATTTCATCCATTAAGGTTCTGGATAATATAATAAGCAATATACATATAAAGTACGTTTAAGAAGACAAGCAAAGAAAATATAAAAGCAGCAATCAGAGATTGAAGAATGGGAGGGGCATGCTATTATTAACATCAAGGGAGGAGAGAATTTCTAGAATAGACAGTGGTCCATAGACTCACATGATACAAAATAATGAAAGGAGATTCCAGCTGAGGGAAGGCTGCTGCATTGACTCATGAAAATGCCACTGGTAATCTTCAACATAATAGTTTCCGTGAAAAGGCAGTCACCAAAATCTGACTGTATGGGCTTTTTATATAAGTAAGCAGTGAGGAAACAGGCAGATACTACAGAGTTTGAGTGGTTAAGTTAGGAGAAAGAGATACTATTAATAGTAATACAAGAGTAGAGTTGGAACAAGAGAAGGCCCTCTTCTGGTATGAAGGAAATGGAGCTATGCTTTAGGCAGACAAGAAGGAGTTATGCTAAGGGAGAGAAGATGCAGGAGAAAGTGCCCATGTTAACAAAGAGCAAAGTACGTCAAGGACTCCATAGAGCTGGGACTTTGGAAAAGCAAATGAATTTCTGTTCTTATAGACAGAAGAAAAGGCGAGAATGAAAGCTGAAGGAACCAGATTGGTATGACCTCTAAGTAGAGAAGAAGCAAAAGAGTAGAATATCAAATGAAAGATTTCAGCTTTGTGCAGTGGCAGTATCATAGCCAATGAGGTTTATCCGAGGCACAATTATTGCTAATTGAAAACTTTTCCCAATACCCTGCCATGACGACTTGAAATATAGTCAGCATTGGTAATTTTTGACAGTCTCTACGGAGACTGATTTAAAAAAAAAAAAAGAATACCAAATGAAAGTCAGAGTTACTAGGAGATCAGAAAAATGGAATGAACAGGTTTAAGAGCATCAGATTTGGATAGACTGAGAAGTCTTCAAAATTAGGATTTACTTGTCTGAAAGATGGACTTTCCCAATAGCCTAATAGGAGTCACCCTTCTTGGATTCCAAGACATACAAATGGCAACTTTAAAAAATTATTATTCTTTTGTCATGATCTGTTATCAAATAGGTTCTATTAGAGTAGATCAGGTCTCTCCTTCCTAGATTGCAAATGAGTTTCTGATCCATCATTACAAGCTACCTCTCCATTCATTCTGTCACTCTGATTGAGATTTCCTTAGATAGTCCCAAACCCTTGAGTCACAAACTTGTAGATACTCTTACAGTTGGCTAATCAAATGTACCATGAGTGGAACTTATTCATTGACTTTTTAATAGAAAACCTTAGTCTGTTGCTTCTATGAAGATCATAACAGGACATAGCTAAAAATCAACCAGTTCACAGATTGATGTAACAGGTGCTCATACTGGAATAAACTGCTAATCAGAGTCCTCATCTTATTCTTTCTCTCTTTTTCTCTTCATTGTCTGTACCCCACAGAAGGCCTGAGCTGTGCAATGGAAATAATCCTAAGACAAGTGCTCTCCACCATGGCCTCCAAGCACATATACCATTTCATTAATCAGCTGGTATTCCTAAAACCTCCAGGTTGTAAAAGGAGTCTATTTATGAAATATCTGGCTATGCCGTATAATAAACAATGCCAAAGTAAACTGAAAACAGACTAATTTAATAAGCAATTCCTTTCCCCTACACTGTTTAAATTTACATAATCAACTGGCTATAATATTTAACATACTTTTAATGTTTCTCATTTGTTTACACTACAATTCTGTGCTTCAGACTTCTCCATTCACCAAAATATTGATTGGTCTACTAAGGGTACAGAACAGCAAATATTCCACTGGTAATCATTATGTGAATATGAAGGAAGTGAGAAGTGGAGCTTCTGTATTTTTCTTGTTAATTACAAACCTAATATTCTATTAAAATGTATGAGATGACAAAATCTCAACAAACTCTTTAAAGCTATTACTAGCAGATAAAGTATTCTACCAAAGTATTAATGTTAGCATCATTAAAATAGTTTTATCAAGTGTGCGTTTATCTCCAGATTGGAAACAATAGCAGCCCGAAGGCGAGAAATGCCCTTGAGTATTGTGGTATGAAAACCAACAGCAGTTTTAGAGTCACATAAAATCTTCTTGTGGCTTCACAACTAAAGAAAAAAAAATCTTGAAGCCACAGTTATAAGATGTAATAGAGTAAATGAGTCTATTTTTCATCACCTTGGGCTCTGAGAAGAAAACACGGCAGAGTTATATCGATAAGGGAAGACTCAGATATTAAAATACATTAACTTTACTTTAATTGATTTAAACAGATCCAGAGCTTTCTTAATGCACATGATGTTATTTCTGCATTAGTGGACAAAATAGATCTGCGTTAGATTGCAAAGCTCCATCTCTATCTCTGTCTGTATGGAGAGTAAAACCTCTCAATTTTTTAGTCTCTCTTAAAAAACAAAACAACACAGGAAACCATACATATTTATTAGCTCTAGCTAAATAATTTCTTTCTTTATCTTCTCCTTGAAAGGCCTTTTGGTAACATCAATACAGTGTTCTCCTATAGCTCAGAAAGCTATAATCAGGGAACAATAACAATAGATAGACAAAGTTTCTTCTATACACCATAAGAATAAAACCTTTACTTAGACCTCTCCAAATCTCCAACGGAAATAGTTTATCTCATCAGTTTCTTCCGCTCTGTTATTCTCTTTGTTTCTTAGCACAGTTTGGGAAAATGTCAGATGAATCACTGAAGGATAGAACCAACTAGGAAGGCTCACCAGACATGACATCCAATCTCACATTCACAGATGAGGAAACTGAAGCTCAAAGAAGGAAAGTGACATCACAGAGCTTGTTCATGACAGAGTCCACTCTAAACTCTTGATCTCCTTTATGTTATTGGAAACATTTGCATGGGGTCCAAAACAAAAGGTGAAAAGTGTAAGTATAGCCTTACATTTCAACTCACTCCTTTTAAATTCACAACATTTTAATTTTTGGTCAAAAGTCTATAACAATCCTTTATTCTGATAGGAGAAGAATGTGAGAAATGTGTGGATGTTTATCTAGCAGTCAAATTAAATGATGAAGCTTCCTCTTTGTTTCTGGTTCATAGAAAATATTTTCTTCTAGAGTCTACAGACTGGAGTCCTGCTTTTAATCTTGGGTTTACTAAAGCACCAAGCAGGGCCATAAGAAAGTCAGAAATGTATGTTGATTCTCAGGAAGGTAAAGTCCAAGGTGATATAGAAAAACACTGCCATCACCCCCACTTTCAACATCCCACTGCACATACAAGGATCAGCAAATGAAAGAAGAATCCATGTTAGCACACTCTGCGGAAGCCAAAACTCTGTATTTCTTTAATAATCCTAAAACAAATGCTATTGAATGGACTGATTCAAGTGCTTTGTTTATTTTATGGAAATATTTCCAAAGAAAGCCTTTATATGTGGTGCCTTGAAAAGGCTTTTATAAAAGTATGTTAATTATATGCTGAAAGTTGAAAGTATCATTGAGCAAGAGTACTTGCTGGATAAAATACCAATATACTATCACATAGATCTACTAATTTAGGCTAGTCCTGATCCTAGATTTCCAGCTGGGATCTGGAATTATTTAGCAATTATTTAGCTGAGCATAAATATTTAGAGACAGTTTTTGCTAACAAATCTTGCCTCCAGGAGCCAGGCCCATAACAATATTCTTGGCAGTAGCTTTCCACACATAAATCAAGGATCTAACTTCACACCTTCTCTATTTCATTTTTACTATTTTGTGTAGTACCATCACTCCTTTTTAAATTTCTGGTCTCTTTTTGCAGTAGCCTGTAGAACAGAAATCTGGCTGACCTCATGGGGCCTGTACTGAGAGTCTGAAAAGTTGCTCAAGAGAAACAGGTTGGGTTCTTTTTGAATATTCCATTTTGGATTTGTAAAATTTATGAGAGTTTGGGATTTCCCAGGCCTGGGATCTCACTTTTATAAAATGTGCTTCTATTAAGCATTCTCTCTTTTTCATGTGTATGTCTGTGCGCACATATGCACAAGTGTGTGCCCCGATCCATCACATAGAAGGCTATGAAAAGCACTATGATATTTCTCAACCTGCAGAAGATTCCCCTGCTTTGAATAACTGACCAACTGTTAACATGAAATCAAGTGTTCAAAGCAAGATATGCCCCTTGGTGGAGTGGGGTAGGTTCTCCTATATCACGTGGTCTTTGAACACTATGACTCCTATTAACTTTTATCCTTTGAAAATGTAATTCCTCTTAGGAAATAAGCAGTTTGCTGATTTTCCAACTCTCTGCTGAAATTTAATTGGGAGCGTCATTGACAGTAGCACTCCAGCTGAGTTCTCTATATATGGTAAATAAATCATGTGAACAACACTACCCAATTTCACATTAATTGTTTGGAAATCTCCACAACATCAAACATTTTGTTAAAAGTCTAGAAAGAAATAAGTGTGGCTCTTTTGTTGTTGTTGTCGTTGTTTTGCTTCGGAGTGATTTGTTCTAAATACAGCTTAACAGGCAGATGACTGGTTTGTGACTAGAGTATCTTTTCTGAGATGAAAAAGCAATACAAATGCTTCCCAAAAGGATGCCAACCAGGCTCAGAACAACACAGGGACTATGGAATGGGTGCACCTGGGGAAATCCTTATCACAAATTGGATTGACAGGGAGGACTCAGTGCCTTTCCTAGCACACGTGCCTCTGAAAAGCTGAAAGGGAATCACAATGCTTTAGGAAGGAGATCTGGGAATTGTCTAAATATGAGAGCTTCAAATTGCTCAGGCACTAAGAGAATAGAAACATGAAATGCAAATATTGCAGGAATAAAGGGGGAGAAGATATGGCACAAAACTCATAATCATTGAGAAATGGGAGCAGAAACTGAAGCCATACTCCAGGATTGGATTTAGGGAGATCGCTTGTTCCTTGTGAAGGGCATCCTTCACTTGCTTTCATCCCTCCTTTCACAGCTGACTTCTGCACACCATGCCTGAACAGAAAGGGAAAATGGGGATTCCTTCAGAATTCAGTTGAGCATAACAGAGAAAAATCTATTTAGACCTTTGTTGGTCAAGATCTTTCTCACTTGTGAAGAAAATTACCAGACTACAAAAATAGGTGAAAGCCAAGCTATAATTGTCTGCAAGAGTCACTATGAAAATTAGAAATTAAGGGCTCTGATTTTTTATGTGATGCCCTCTTGGCTCTTCTAGAAAGTTAAGATGCCAATGCCTCTAGTACTGCAAGGGATTAAATAGTATAAAGTAAAACAATGAACATTATTCCACAAAACTCACCAAGAAATGTTGAAGTGTTATCATATTTCCTTATGGTTCCTTACACTCTAATTCTATTTCCATTTAGAGTCCACTTTACAGGTAAGACCACAGCAAATTTTGCTCATATTTTTGTTTTTATAAGATGGAATCCAAAATCCCTGCTTTAATGGGTTTCTATCCAATCAATCATGCTCCCCAAAATAAAATAATACACTTATTTTATTGTGATGAGCCCACTCATGTAAGCTATAAGCATGGGCACTGGCATGAAGGTATGGAGTTTTAAAGTTATATGAATCCTCGGACATTATTTCCCATTAAGACTTCTGGAAATAAGAATACCTGACCCCACTGAGGTAAATGAAAGGACTGAAAATTGCAAAAGCAATTTTAAGCTGAAGGGCAGAAAGAGAAGCCTAGATTCTCCCAACATTACTTTTTTCACTCCATGCTCTCAGGGTTGAAGCAGGCTTGAGATTTTGCATAGCTTGGTGCCAATGGAAACTTAAATGTTGGGGTATTAGCATGAAAGAAATTAATCCTGTTGACTCTTCTCAACAGAAAATAAGAGGAGCTTGTTCATAAAATGAACAACGTAAGATCATGGAGTTTCCCGAAAGTATTAGCTCCTATATTTTCTCTTCCTCCTCACTCAATATAGCAATTAGTCTTAGGAAGGGGCAAAATGTTCCTTTGACAGAGCTGTGGTTTATACATTTATGAGCATGAGAGAGCAGGAGGCAGGAGAATGGAATCAGGAGGTTAAACTCTGCCCAGGGTTTTTAGGAAGCATGGGCTGCCTCATTACCCTTTATTGAGACCTAGACTGTTGATTTCTAGAATGGAAACGACTCTAGCCCACTGTATTCCTGACTTGACTTCCTTTCTTTATAATGGTATTACCTACAAATCCCACAGAACTCTTTCCAAGGAGCTTCTTCTGTACACAACATACACAGTGCGTTCTGGGCTACCATGCTACACAGGAAAAAAGGAATATGCTATTCTTATTAAGAGTGAGGACTCTGCTACCCATTATACCTGAATTGGCTCTTGAGTAAGTTGCTGAAGTTTTCTAAACCTCAGTGGCCTAATATGTAACATGGAGCTACTGGTATCTCCAAAGGTGATTAAGAATATTGAATGAGAAAGTGTATGTTGCAAAATCTGAAAAATGCCTGTTTTATAATAAAGTTGCAATAATGCTTGCTCTTGGTGTTATTATTATTAAAAGATGCTCAATAATATTTCTGGAATAGTTTCATGACCAAACAGGGAACAACTCAAAGTGTTTTTCCTTAAAAGCTTAACTTATGTTTCCATCCGTGGCTCCAAAAACATTTGTATATCCCCTAAGGTTTTAATGTTGTACATGCAGCTGGCCCTTAAGTGAGATGGGCTCCTACCCTGGAATTCTTTGTCTTTTTGCCGGAAGCTAAAAACGTAAAGGCTCAGATATACTAGTGATCCCTGGAAGAGGAAAGCAAAAACAGTAATACTAATTAGTAGCTACCAGAGCTGTTCAGCATGGCAATAAGCTGTGAATTTATGGTTTTGTTAAGAGTCAGGATACATTTGAAATCTTTTATATAATATTAGATATGAAAATACACACCATCTGGACCTCTTGCTGGTAGCCTTGAAATGTCTACATCTCACAGGAATCAAACCCATTTTACCTGCTAGGGAATAAAACACCTGTTTCACATATTACTTCACACTGGGTGATGAACATTTCCACTATCTCCAGCCAGAAAGAAAAAAATGAAACTGTGGCTTCACATTGTTTAGTAGATTTTAAAAAGCTAGCAGGGCTGGGGGCTGTTTTACTGTCTCATTGGAAGAAGGCTCTGCAAATTGCCCCTGTAACAACCCCTAATAATTTGGGGGAGTTCTCTGCAGCTCTGGTTACTATCAATAAAACGCATTTTCCTCTTATTATAAATCTGCTTATGAAAACACTTAGTGAGATGAGCCAACTGCATCTTGGCTGCTGGTTGTATCTTGTAATGGATGGTCCCAAAGCGGATAGAGGGCTGTAATTCACTGGAGGAACTCTGCTGATGACATAAAATAGTTGAACAGTTTATGAATAGTCCTAGAATCTTGAAAGAGAATGAGGCTTTGCATTCTTTCCTAGGATATCTATTGTTATTCTATAGATATCTTTCTGCAAACTTGGGGATGTGGGGGCGGTGGCAGGGGAGATTCCTTAGCATGTCTTTCCTTTTCACTTGCCATAAATCCTTTTGTTCCTCAGCTGAAACCAGACTGCCCTGGTAGGAAATCAGGTTGCTTTTTTTTCTTTAATATAATCACACTATTATTGTCTCTCTTGACAATGTCACAATAATTCCTTAATATTTTCAAATATCTAATCAATGTTCAACTTCCCAGTTGTCTCATGATTTTTAAGGTTTATTTGTTTGAGTTATGATCCAAATAAGATCTGTACATTACTATTTCCTTGAAATGTATTTCCTGCCATTTATTCCTTGCATAACCATTTGTCTTATAAAGGTTCCCATAGTCTGGATTTTGCTGATTGCATCCCTGTGGTGTCATTTAACATGTTTTTGTGTCCTCTGTATTTTTGTACATGAAGATATAGTATATACAGTATATTCTGTATGTTAAACACTTGATTTAATTCAGGTTAATTTCTTTGGCAAGACAGTTTGATTGGCAGTATTTCTTCTCCTACCAGGAGGCACGTATTATCTGGCAGCTTGTGTTCTTGTCACATCACAGTCATTAATAATCAATATTGATATTCATTAGTTCATTCATTGAAGAAGCATTGCTATTTTAGTCCTATCACACCTTCCCCATGTATTAACTGTAATAAGAAGAAACTTTTTCCTGATCCACTTTTGGTTACTCAGTGAAGCATTTCATATAAGAAAGGGAGACAAAATACATTATTTTTCTCTTTCTATATCAATTTCCAAATAGTAATGTGGTTTTCTAGCCTGCCCAAAATTACCTGTTTTCTAAAGTATCATTATAAACTCATGGATTTAAACATATTTGAAATGTTTCAATCAATTGAAGTTTTATACATTTTTATTTTTTTATTGAAGAGGAGATTTTTTGACACGGTTCTAGTAAACTTTAGTAACTTCCTTACCATCTGCTACAAGATGTTCCAGACTCATTTTGTACATACGCTGCCTCAAACCTGGAGTTGACAATTCGTTAAAGGTGTCCAGGCTCCTCTTAGTGGGAAATGGTATTTGGATATTATCATCTGGACACTAGAATGAATCATTGTTACTGGGTTAGTCAGTTTCTAGACTTTTTCAGTGGAAAAAGCTCAATGATATATACCTATACCATTAATTAGTGGTAGCAATGCTTTCAATTCTAATTCAAGACCACAAAATTTTCATATAAGCTCTTCAATCTCAAATGTGTATTTCCTCTTTCGCTTGCCAAGAACCCAGTTCTCAACAATGACAACAGCAATGATAGAACTGGAATATCCCATAATTATTCAGCTGCTTTATCACATGGTATATGCACAGCAGGGTCAGAATAGCAATACCTACTCTACCAATGATAATATGATTACTGAAAATAGTTTATGATTTTTAAATTTTATTTTTGTACATAAGATACATCACATTAGAAATGTCAAATTACAGATCCAAGATGGCTGACTACTAGCAGCTCAGGATTGTAGCTCCCAGAGAAAGCACACAGAATGAGAGGACGCCACACTTACAGATGAATTTTTGTTGCCTACGGACCAGAAGATTCCCAGCGGAGGAGCCCCACGGGTCGCCAGCGCGACTCTTGTGGCCGGTGTGGCAGTTTTGCCGGCGCCCCCTGGCGCAGCGGTTCTTGGTGCAGCGTAAACGGGACTGACTCCCCTTTTGGTCAACGTTTGGAGCTTCGGGAAGGCAGAGTCACCTATTTACCTGATTGAAAAAGGGATTCAAGAGGGAAGCCAGACCGGAGATTCCTGAACAGAAAAGCACCGCGAATTTTAATGCCACTGTTTTAGTCGGCGCAGTGGGTTGCTCAGATTTTGGCACTGGGAATCAACAAGTTAGACGTCCACTCAGAGACCTAGTTTGAAAGTTGGCAATTACAACGACAGGTGGATAAACTTACAATGATGGGAAGAAACCAGTGTAAAAAGGCTGAGAATACTCAAAATCAGAATGCCTCTCCTTCTACAGGGGATCATAGTTCCTCATCAACAAGGGAACAAGGCCTGATGCAAAACGAGTGTGATCCATTAACAGAATTAGGCTTCAGAAGGTGGATAATAGGAAACTTTTCTGAACTAAAAGAACATGTTCTAGCCCAATGTAAAGAAACTAAGAACCTTGAAAAAAGGTTTGACGAAATGCTCACGAGAATAGACAATTTAGAGAGGAATACAAGTGAATTAATGGAACTAAAGAACAATACGAGAAATTCGCGAAGTATGCACAGGTTTTAACAATCGAATTGATCAAGCAGAAGAAAGGATATTAGAGGTCGAAGACCAACTTAATGAAATGAAACGAGAAGACAAGATTCGAGAAGAAAGAGTAAAAAGGAATGAACAAAGTCTCCAAGAAATATGGGACTATGTGAAAAGACCTAATTTACGACTAATAGGTATACCTGAATGTCATGAAGAGATTGAATCCAAGTTGGAAAATATTTTTCAAGATATTATACAGGAAAATTTTCCTAACCTAGTAAGCCAGGACAAAACTCCAGGTAATCCAGAGAACACCACAAAGATATTCCTGAAGTAGAGCAACTCCTAGACACATAATCGCTAGATTCACTAGGGTTGAAATAAAGGAGAAAATTCTAAGGGCAGCTAGAGAGAAAGGTCAGGTTACCCGCAAAGGGAAGCCTATCAGACTCACAGCAGACCTCTCAGCAGAAACCCTACAAACTAGAAGAGAGTGGGGGTCAGTATTTAATACCCTCAAAGAAAAGAATTTTCAACCCAGAATCTCATATCCTGCTAAACTAAGCTTCATAAGTGAAGGAAAAAAAAATTTTTTGGGAACAAGCAAGCACTTGGAGATTTCATCCCCACCAGGCCTGCTTTACAAGAGCTTCTGAAAGAAGCACTATAAACAGAAAGGAACAACCAGTATCAGTCATCCTAAAAACTTACCAAAATGTAAAGAGTATCTCCATAATGAAGAATCTACATCACCTAATGGGCAAAATAGCCAGCTAGCATTAAATCATAATACTGAACTCACAAATATTAATATTAATCCTAAATTTAAATGGATTAAATGCCCCAATTAAAGACACAGACAGGCAAATTGAACAAAAAGTGAAAACCCATTGGTACGTTGTATCCAGATTTATCTCACAAGTATCGACACACAAAGACTCAAAGGGATGGAGGAAGATTCACCAATCAAATGGAGAGAAAAAAAAAAAAAACAGGAGTTGTAATTTTTGTCTCCGACAAAATGGACTTTAACAGTAACAAAGACTAAAAGAAACAAAGAAGGATATTACATAATGGTAAAATAATCAATGCAACAACAGGAGTTAATGATCATAAATATATATGCATCCAATATAGGAGCACTCAGATACATAAGACAAGTTCTAAATGACTTATAAAGAGACCTTCCTGCACGATAATGGCGGGAGATCTTGACACCACATTGTTAATATTCGACGGATCAACGAGATAAAAAATTAATAGGGAATTTAGACCTAGAATAAGTAAACTTAGTGAATATCTATAGAATTCTTCATCCCAGGTCTCCAGAACATGCATTTTTCTCAATATCATATTACACCTATTCTGAAAATGACTATATAATTGAAAGTAAAACACTCTTCAGCATTTGCATAGCATTTCACAAACTTAAATGAAATATTGGTTGGCTGTTTGTTTGTTATTTTCTTCCCTTATTCCTTCCTGTCTCTGTTGTTAAGTACAATTATTGGCATAAAAGAGGTTTTTAATACCTATTCCTAGATTGTATTACAGCCTGGGCAATAGAGCAAGAATTCTGTTCTCTCTCCCCGTTTTTTCTTTCTTATTCTTTCTTTCTCTTATAAAAAAAAAAAGAGAAAAGAAAAATTCCTGACACACATATATGTATCTATTATACACTACAAAGATAATAGTATTCTTCCTTCCTTCCCTTACTCTAGCTTTCTAGCAAGCCCTTCAGAAGAGGAAATGACATTATGTTTAATCATAGTGAACCCATGCTGACAGGCTGTGAGCATCACTTCCCTTTCTAGAATACTAGTTTTTAGTATAGCAGTCTTGGCATTTGCTCAAAGTGACTCAATCTAGCTAGGGAGATGTAACTACCAAGATGAAACAATGGAAGAGCCATGAGTACAACAGAAATTTAGAGAAGAAGGGGTCAGCCTGGGCATCAGATTTCCTAAAAACTGACATTTGAGTTAGTCCTTGAAGAAGATTTAGTTGGAGGGAGGGCCAGGGAGAATAACGTAAATAAAAGTCCAGAGGAGAAAGTACATGGAACATCTGGGTGGCAGAAAGGGTGTTTGCAAGCTCTGGTGAAAAATAAATGTAAAAAGAAAGGTTGGGGCCAATTTATGGAGGCACCAGAATGCCACAAACAGACAGTTCGGCATAGGAAATAACTCACTGTAAGTTCTTAAATGAGGGAATAACAAGGAGAAAACAATATTTAAGAAAATTAGTCAGTCAGGCAAGGTGGCTCACACTTGTAATCCCAGCACTTTGGGAGGCCGAGGCAGGTGGATCACCTGAGGTCAGGAGTTTGATACCAGCTTGGCCAACCTGGCGAAACCCTGCCTCTACTAAAAATACAAAACTTAGCAAGGCGGGTGTGTTACCTGAGGTCAGGACTTTGAGACCAGCTTGGTCAACATGGTGAAACTCTGTCTCTACCAAAAATACAAAAAATTAGCTGGATGTGGTGGTGGGCACCTGTAATCCCAGCTACTCGGGAGGCTGAGGCAGGAGAATCACTTGAACCTGGGAGGCAGAAGTTGCAGTGAGCCAGGATCATGCCATTGCACTCTAGCCTGGGAAATGAGTGAAACTCTGTCTCAAAAAAAAAAAAAGAAAAGAAAAAAAAAGAAAATTAGTGTATGGATGACAATGTGACAACATGTGCTAGAAGCCTTTAAAAAGACACACTTTTAGATACCATTAGCCTAAGATTCATTAACCTAACAATTGTGCTTCTAAGACTTAACTTGAAGGAAAAAGTTTAAACTGTGTCCAGAGTTTCAGCTATTAAGATGTTCATCTTGGTGTTGTCTAAAATAGCACACACCAGAAAAGAAAAAATACTAAATGTTCAAGAATGTAGGATTAAGTAGATAAATTATGGCATATCCTTACATGGGGTGTATAAAATCATAGATGTATTGACATGAGAAATGGTCATGGGGTATTATTAAATGTTTGAAATAGTTATGAAATACTTGTGTGATCTTATACTTGCTTTTTAAAAAGTAATGGGTCAATATACAGATACTTGAGGGAAAAGTCTAGAAGCAAATATACTTTAAAATATTAACTAATTCTATCTGATGAATCGGATTATGGCTTTTTAAAAATTTTCTTCTTTTTTTTTTTTTTTTTGCTTGTTTGCATTTTCCACGAAGAAAATTTATGAACATAGAGGTATTTAAACCTTGCTTTTTAAAAAAGACTGATGTGAATATAGAATCCAGATGCTGAAGTGGCCCCAATGATTCTTATCTTAGTCCACTACTCCCCTTGAGTTTGGGCAGGACTTGTTTATTGCTATTGGACCTATTGTTGCTTCTCACCAAGGGATATGGCAAAGGTAATAGGACATCACTCCTTGATTAGGTTATATGAGTCTCCTTCTTAGCAGACTAAAGAGAAAGATTTTCTTGTGCCCTTGAAGAAGCAAGCTGCTATGACGTTAACTACTAATGGAGAGGGCTATAGGGTAGGGAACTGCAGATGGTCTCAGGAGCTGAGGACCTCAGTCCTACAACCACAAGGAACTAAATTCTGCCAACACTCACACAAACTTAGAAGAGAACCCCAAACTCCAAAAGAGGATGCAGCTCCTGCTGACAGCTTGATTGCAGCCTTGTAAGACCCTGAGTGGAAGACCCGCCTAAGACTCAGACTCTTGCCTGCCCCACAGAAGCTGTGAGATAATGAATGTGCTATGTTAAGTTGCACAATTAGTGGTAATTTGTTATACAGTAGAAAGCTAGTACAATGTGCAAAACAAAAATTAGAAATATTTTACATGTTTAAAACAGTCCTTTCTTCTAAAGTATTCAGAAGTATCTATCAAAATTCAAAGGCGAAATACAAAATAGTATTAATGATATCAAAACTTAAATCAACATTGTTTCACTGTCTAAATGGCTGAACTTGTTATTTAAGGTTTTGAAATTCTAATTAGGCTGGGTGCAATGGCTCATGCCTGTAATCCCAGCACTTTGGGAGGCCAAGGCAGGTGGATCACATGATGCCAGGAGTTCTAGACCAGCCTGGCCAACATGGCAAAAACCCATCTCTACTAAAAATATGAAAAAAAATCAGGCTGGTATGGTGGCATGCACCTGCAGTCCCAGCTACTTAGGAGGCTGAGGCAGAATCGCCTGAACCCCAGGAGGTGGAGGTTGCAGTGAGCCAAGATCACACCACTACACTCTTGCCTAACTGACCGATTGAGCCTCTGTCTAAAAAAGAAACATAGAAAAGAAAAAAAAAAAAGAAAAAAATCTAATTAAATCTAATTTGGTAAAACTATACTTTTTATCATCACTGTGTTCAATATCTACACAGATGCCAATGTAAATAACTGGCATCTCACTTCAAAAACTTCATGCAAATGTAAGAATAATATGAATTATTAATGTAAAGTGTCCCTCAGCCTCCACATGTAACTGTTGTGAGTGCCACTTTGAATCATGAGCATTCCTGGAACTTCAAATTGGAGCAAGAAGAGAGGCAGCAACCAGACATTTGACTCTATTGGGAAACAAAATTTTGTTAGACAAGAATGTATTGCAATGTTTTCTGAGAGGAAAGATTTGAAAATTATTTCATTTTTCTTGTTTCCTACCTAAACACTTCATCCTTTCTGTTCTTTCTACACTCCATCTCTGTCTATCTGTGACATCAGCTGCCACACAACTTACAAACCCTCATGGCATTTGAATACAGTTAACTTTTGTAAGACAGTGTAGACAAGCGTCTCTCTGGAGCCTGAACAGTGCTGATCATGGAGTAGTTGTCATTTGTGCTGTACCAGAGCTAACTGCCAGATCCTAAGTGATTATGTATTCTTCAATTCAATTTTTATGTATTTCCTTAATTATTTATCTGTTTATTTTGTTACATTTATTTATTTACTTACTTATTTATTTTGAGATGGAATCTCGCTCTGTCACCCAGGCTGGAGTGAAGTGGTGTAATCTCAGCTCACTGCAACCTCCACCTCCTGGGTTCAAATGATTCTCGTGCCTTAGCCTCCCGAGTAGCTGGGATCCAGGCACGTGCTACCATGCCCAGCTAATTTTTGTATTTTTAGTAGAGATGGAGTTTCACCATGTTGGCCAGGATGGTCTTGAACTCCTGACCTCAAGTAATCTGCCCTCCTCTGCCTCCCAAAGTGCTTGGATTGCATGTGTGAGCCACCAGGTCTGGTAATTTTGTTACCTTCATTTTTAATGTTTATGATATGCAAAGTGCTCCTAGGGGCAGAGCCCCAGACTACTGGGCCCAGTCTAATGGAAGTACTGAAGTCAGTAAGGAAAAGTATTTGCGAAGAGACATAAGAATCTTTTCTTTCATGAATTTCAACTTGGTGAGGTTGCTTTGCTGTGGCGTAATAACTAGTGCTGGCCTATTGAAATGTTCAATAAAAATAATAACAGCAATAATAGTAACCAATGGTTGCTGAGCGCCTACCAAGGGCTAGGCAATGTTCTAAGTGTTTTTATGGAAGAGTCTGTCATTTAACCTTTGCTACATCCTTATGAGGTAGATATTATTAATTACCTCACTTCATTAGAAATTAAAGCACAGAAAGTCTTCAATTTGCATACAGTCATATAATATGTAACTGGAAAGCCTGGTATACAAATGTAGGCAGCCTCATAGACAGCCTAGTGTCATACTCTTAACCACTATGCTATTCTTCTGGTATTAGTTTATTCTCACACTGCTATAAAAAGCACCAAAGACTGAGTAATTCATAAAGGAATGAGGTTTAATTGACTCACAGTTCCACATTGCTAGGGAGGCCTCAGGACACTTACAATCATGGAAGTTCCAGACTTTCCCACATCTTCCTGTCTTCTGAGCCCTCCAAGTCTCTAGAAACTTCCAAGCTTTTCCACATTTTCCTATCTTCCTGTGAGCCTTCCAAACTGTTCCAACCTCTGCCTGTTACCCAGTTCCAAAGTCACTTTCATATTTGTGTTTATCCTCATAGCAGTGTCCGACTTCCTTGGTAACAATTTACTGTATTAATCCATTCTCACACTGTTATGAAGAAATATCTGAGACTGGGTAATTTATAGAGGAAAGAGGTTTAATTTCCACATTGCTGAAAAGGCCTCAGGAAACTTACATTGATGGTGGAAGGCAAAGGAGAAGCAGGTACCTTCTTCACAGGTGACAGGATGGAGTGAGTGCAAGTAGGAGAAATGTCAGGTGCTTATGAAACCATCATATCTTGTGAATCTTACTCATGATCATGAAAATAGAATGGGAGGAAACTGCCCTCATGACCCCATCACCTCCACCTGGTCCTGTCCTTGACAAGTGGGGATTATGAGGATTACAATTCAAGATGAGATTTTGAGTGGGGACCCGGCCAAATCATATCACTGCCCCAGTGATGATTTTGTGTTGTTATTGAATTATGGAGCAAAAAGAGCACTGGGATAGGGTAGCTTACTCTGAGGACAAGCGGACAGGGTGATGTCCAGGTTGCATGAGTGGGTTCCAAATTGACAAGAGAGAGAAAGGAGTTATTTGTTTTTCTTTAGACTCTATGTAGGTCACCATAATAGGAACTAAGATGGGAGCACAGAACAGAATAGTATTTGAGTGGTGCACCGTCTACTTAGCTGGAGCTTCCCTTTCCCTTGTTCCACCGTGGGCATGTCCAAGCAACTCCACGACACAGGGTTTCCCAAAGCTTTCTCCTCTCCACTTCCCAGCCATTGGCATAGCTCTGACTTTCATCATTTCTCACTTGGGCTTTTGCTTTTGTCTCTCAAATGTGGCCCCTGCTGACCATCTCTGCATCCTCTAATTCATCCTTCACGTAGCCACCAAAGTCCTGCTCACATAACAAAGACCTCTAATGTCTCCCCACTGCCCACAAGACAAGGCCAAATTCTAGGCATGTAGTTCCAGCTCCTTCAAGGACCTTCCCCATTATATCTACTTTCTCAGTCTCTTCCTTAGACACCACTCCTACCTTCCGTGTAACCTGAAACCCAGTCACAGAAACTTACTCTAAGGGTCTCCAATTAACTATACTTCCAAGATTTTGCATAAGCCCCTCCTTCTTTCTCAAATGCCTTGTATCTCCTTCCTCTGCCTACCAAACTCTACAATAGCAGAGATGGCTAGCTGGTCCACAAAAGCGGTGTAACCCTTCCATATTGCAGAGTTGCCGCTCAATCAGGGATCACACTTCCCAGCATCCATTGCACCTAGATGGGGCCATGTAACCAATACCTACTAATAGAATGTGAGCAGAAACGGCATGTGACACTTGCAGGTGTCACAGTTTGTCGTTCAGTTTGGGGTTCACAATCCTCCACACAGTCTCTCTTCACTCAATGGCCAGCTGGATTTAGAGTATCTGGAGTGGACTCCGAGGCCCCCAGGTGATAGTAGAGCCCCTAGCTGGAAAAGCCTGTGTCCTTTGAGTCACCAATTAGTGGAGAGGTAGCCAGGGGAGCCTCCTGACCATGTATGTCTGCATTCAACTTTGCGTGAGTGTAAAATAAATTTGTACTGTTAGTCCTCTGAGATTTGGAGATTTACTTGCTATCATAGCAAAGCCCAGCTTATCCTAACTAACATACTTACTCACTCTTCAAAGCCCAGGCCAAAGGTGAAGCTTCCCTTGACTTGCCTGTGTATTGACAGAGTCAGATTCCACTCCCTGGACTGTGCTCCAGTTGCTCTGTGAACCTACCTCTAACACCCCACTCATCACACTTACATTGCAATCACCTGTTTTTATTTATTTTCTCCGTTAGCCTGAGAACTCCTTTGATGTAGGAACCATCTCTTGTTATTGCTGTCATGTCACATTGCTTAGCTTAGTACCTGACAATGTGCTGAACAAATAAACACATGAACAACTTAATTAATTCCTATTTGTCTGTAACTAAGACTTTGATAGGACATAAAAAGTGAGGTCCTTTGGGGCTTAGGTGGGCCTAGCTGCCAAGTGGAAGGTAGGAGTACAGTGAATACTGCAAGTTTTCTACTTAACATTTACTCTGTCTTCCTTGCTAAAGAACCTTGATTTTCTTTGGGGTGGCAGTGTACCCAGAAAAAAATAATCACTTCCCTAGACTCCCTGTGGCTATATTTGGACATAGGATGGCTAAGCTTTTATTGGGAAAGCTTTTATTTTTCTGATATAGGTATCACTTCTTCCTGCTTCCTCCTTCTTTGCCCTGGCTAGAATGTAGATGTGATGGCTTGAGGTGCAGCAGCCATGATGGGACTGTGAGGATGAAGGTCACACATGCATGGATGGCACAGAAGACAGACAGGAGGATCTGGGATCCTTGATGCCATTGCAGAGTCCCTACACCAGGCCTGAATTGCCTTTCTCCCACACTTGATTATGTGAGAAAAATAAACCCCTATGTGCTTATGCTACTTCAATTTGGAGTTTGCATCAGTGTATGCTGATACAAGCTAATGGATACCAGGCTACTGGAGAGTTTTGAAGTATTCTTAACCTCACCTTTTACTTGATTAATTTAAGTTAATGATAACCCCTTAAAAGTAATGGATGGTGAACTAGATCTAAATTATTTGATTCTTTAAGGGAATTTGGTAAGTCTGAGTAAAACAGAGATAAATCGAGTCCTTACTTAGCTGGGTGACCTTGGGCAATTCCCTGTTCTTTCTGCAGGACATGCTATCCACGTTTAGAACTGTTGTTCGGTTAACACCTAGAAAATGCTAGGCTCAGTGCTGAACATGGTCAAACAGGTTAATTAAATTGCACAACAACCTGATATAGATACTTTTAACTATTTGAAGGTATGAGGACATTGGGGCTCAGCAAGCTTTCTTGCCCAGTGTCACAGAGAGATGAAGTCAGGATTTGAACCCAAAGTTCTGACTCCTAAGCTACACCCTTAACCACTATTAGACTGTCTTGAATCAGTAGGCACTTGGTAGATATTTACTGAGTGATCACATAAGAGAATAAAACTATCCCTTTCTGTCCTAATAGTCCATACTGCTATAGATACGGCGTTGTGACTGAGTTAATCTGTATTTGTCAGGAATTTTTCCCATTTGAGAAACAGAACCCCAAACCAAACTAGTTTAAGAAAAAAAATTTAAAATACGTTGAGAGTGGGAGTGACATAGAATTTTTGGCTCTGTATAATCAAGGAGATGGATGGGCTGTCCCCAAAACTTCTGCCACAGGAGGTCTTGAATGCTCTTATGGCTCCCTGCCTCTTGTTCTGCTATTTCTTTGTGTGAGCTCTATTCTCTCTCTGGCATGGTAGCTGGCCACCCGCAGCCCCAGGTCCATCCAAACCTCCCCGGAAAGAAAGAAGCCGAACAGTGATTGGTTCAGCTCAGGTCACATGCCTATCACTCAACCAATCACTAAGACCAGAGAATATGGCCCTCTTATTTGTCCATCTTCTGTGACAGTGGCAACCCAGAGACCAGAGGATGGAACATGACTAGTAGCTTCTACCAAGGAGTGTCTCTGTAAGAGATAGGAGGAACAGTTATTATACAGAGGAGAGAGCTATGGAGACCCATATCCCCATGAGATGCCAACTACAGAACCCAGCTTCCAGTGTCTAAATGTCTGTGCTCTCAAGCATTCCTTCCAATTCTGAGAGCTTCATCCTGTCACAGAGGCAATGGTTCAGAAAAGAAAAAGCTGGTGGATGGCTCATTCTTTGTAAGAACAGAAGCTGGCACAATGCATACTAATTCAGACTCAGAGAATATGTGCTTGGCCTTGCAAATAAAAATGGTATTTTTATTTACCATTTACCCCAACCATCTGAGTGGACCTCTCCTCTCACCCAAGGGCATCCCAAGGTTAACCTGAAAAACTAGGTTGGGCCATGGTGGAAAGGGGGTCAGACATGCCTCATTATACCCTTATCCCTTTTGGAATTCAGGTCCAGCTGACCAACATTAACATTAAAACAGACCTTAAGACTGACAGACTCTTTGTAGCAATAAGATACCAAATTCCAGTCTCACCCTAGGATAGCATCACCTGACAGACAGCAGGCCCTGAAGGAAATCCAAGTATTTTACCCCAAATTATGTTTCTTTGCCGTATCTTGAAATAGTCCTCCAAGTCTGTCTCTTAGGGGAAAATCTACATTCTGAAGAGGATCCCCTTCCTGCTATAGGCCTTTTTCCTGATCCAGGAGAGAATCAACTCTGATAAGAAATGTTTACAATCCTTTCTCTGAAGGCTGCTGCCTAAAGGCTTCCTCTGCATAATGGGAAACTTGGTTTCCACAACCTCTTACCTTAACCCAGACATTCCCTGCTATTCATTCTAGTCTTTAGACAATAACTTAACTCTTCAATTGCCAATCAGAAATTTTTTTTTTGAGACAGTCTCACTCTGTTGCTAAGCTGGAGTGCAGTGGCGCAATCTTGGCTAACTGCAACCTCCACCTCCTGGGTTCAAGTGATTCTCCTGCCTCAGCCTCCCTATTAGCTGGGATTACAGGCATGTGCCACCACGTCCAGCTAATTTTTGTGTTTTTAGTAGAGACAAGGTTTCACCATGTTGGCCAGGCTGATGTTGAACCCCTGACCTCAAGTGATCTACCCACCTCAGCCTCCCAAAGTGCTAGGATTACAAGTGTGAGGCACTGCGCCCGGCCAAGAAATAAAATATTTGAATCTAGCTATGACCTGAAAGCCTGAGTTCTCAATTTGCTCAGAACTCAGAAGGGAAAACAGGAAGCTACTCATTAGGCTTCTTTAGAGACTCCAATAGACACCATCAAGAGCCCAGATACCTTCAATTTGCCTGCTGTGCCTGGGAGATACGTTCCCCTTAGCATTGCAAGATGGCTGCCACAGCAGCAAATATCACATTATCACATGACACATCTTAAGCTGGAAGGACAGGGAAAGAGGCAAAGGAGCTTTTCTCTTTTATCAAGGAGGAAAATATTACCCAGAAGCCACTTAGCAGAACTCCCTCATTACTACCTAATTGGCCAGGCTGGGTCACATGTCCACCTAGACCAATGACTAGCAGAGAGAAACAGAAGTATCACGACTGCTTAGTCCAAGTCGACTAAATCATAATGAATCATTTGGAACTGGAGGTATGGCCTCACATATCAAATCAGAGTTCTGTTAGCAAAAGAAAGAAGTGGGAGTGATGGAGTTTGATAGGCAGTTTGCAGTGTTTGCTGCAGTACTGTTCACAATTCTTGGTTGAGTATTTGTTGGTTCGATGATTCATTAAGATCTGACTCTCCTTTCCAATGTTACTCCTATGGGGCAGGATGTGTGGCTGTGTTGTTTCATGATGTGACCTCAACACCTACCAAAGAGTCTTCCTCATAGTAGGGGAGCTCAGAATCGCTGGGCACTGTAGTAAATGCCAGAAGGAATGTCAGATAAGCTCCTTGTTTTCAAAGAGTTTGTGGTGCAGATGAGGTAACACTAATACATTTAAATCATTTTCTGTTGATATAAGACAAGGCATTTCCCTTCTTTCTTCCAAATGTTTCTCAAATGTCTACAATATATAGACAGTATGGGAGGTGCTGGGGATACAACAGTAAACAATGAATAAGACCTGGACCCTGTCTTTCATGGTCAAGGGCAAGTGAGGAAGATCAATGAGAAAACCAATATGATAACAATAAGTCAGGAGGCCTGGGGAGCATAGGAGGGAAGGTTCTATGTTTATTCTTTACCCCAGTCCCACAGGATCCAGCCCAGGTCCTGGGACCTTGCAAGCACTCAGCAAATAGATGCCTGTGGTTCATGCCTGTAATCTCAGCACTTCGGGAGGCTGAAGCTGGAGGATACTTTGAGGCCAGGAGTTAGAGACCAGCCTGGCCAAGAAAGTGAGACCCCTCCTTCAGCTCTACAAAAATATTTTTTAAATGATCCAAGCATGCTAGTGCATGCTTACAGTCTTAGCTACTGGGGAGGTTAAGGCAGCAGCCCTTGAGCCCAAGAGTTTGAGGTTACAGTGAGATATCTGGACCCCTGTCACCAAACTGAGTGACGGAGTGACACTCTGTCACAAAAAAGGGGGGGATATTGAGTGTCAGGGGAACAAAAATACAAACAAAACAAAACAACCCCTATCAAAGATGTAGGATGTAGGGCAGGCATTGTTGGCTCGACTTTGCAACTCAGGAAACTGAGACCCAGAGAAGCTAAATGACCTTCTGCAAATAATAAGGAACGGAGCCGGGACAAGAACCCAGCAATACTGACAGCCTGCTTCCGGTTTCCTCTCCTCACTGCCTTTCTGATGAGGTGGCTCACTGACATCAGATTCTCAGTGTTGCGAGTTGTTTTGTGTCTGGCATCCTTGCTTGACCCATGGATATCTAAATCCAGTTTCTCACACATCATGTCAAAATCAGCATTCATTTCCCACCTGTCCTTCACCCAGCAACCCCAGCCTAAGGGAAGGCAAACAGCCTGTGCTGGGAGGCTGAGGTCTAAACATATAAGATGAATTTTTCTCCTTTTCTTTTAATGACAGCAGCTCTTTTGTATTGAAGCACTAATTACAATTAGTCACTTCCTAGAAAGTGTGCAAACATCACAGCACAGTTGGGAACCCGCATAATTTAAACATTATTGATAATTTAACAATCTGGGATTATGTGGGCTTTATAAGAGATACTCAAACCCTGGAAGACAGGGGAAAGGCCTTTTGTTTTATTATCAGGGCACCTCTCCCCTGGTGCACTGTGCAGGCCTTTGTATGGATTTATAAGGTTTCCCATGAAAATGGGAACAAATGTCCTCAAAATATTTAAGTACTATTATTATGTTAAGTTCTCAAAGAGCCTTAGTTTTCTGATTCCCAGCTATAATTTTTATAGTTTAATAGGTGTTGATGACTATTCCGTAACTCAAGTGTATATATAGGAAATAACATTTTCATTCCTTTCTTTCTTTTTTCTTTTTTGAGATGGACTTTCAGTCTGTCACCCAGGCTGGAATGCAGTGGTGCGATCTCAGCTCACTGCAATCTCCACCTCCTGGGCTCAAACAATTATTGTGCCTCAGCCTCCCAAATAGCTGGGATTACAGGTGCATGCCACCACGCTGGGCTAATTTTTGTATTTTTAGTAGAGACAGGCTTTCACCATGTTGACCAGGCTGGTCTTGAACTCCTGACCTCAAGTGATCTGCCTGCCTCAGTCTCCCAAAGTGCTGGGATTATAGGCGTGAGCCAATGCACCCAGTTTCATTCCTTTCTTTAAATCAGCTTAATTATGATACTGGACCCTTATGCCACGGTGATGTAGCAAATTGAATCTCAAACCATACTGGGGACTCCTTCATGTCCCAGGGGCTTAACAGGATCTGAGAGGCTTAAGTGGTTGAGTGTCGTCACTGTCTAAGCCCAAGGGGACCCTCGATGTCCACAACTCTCTGCTTTGGAGCCATTCATAGGGTTTGGGAATTTTTCCAGATGGGCTCAGGATCTCCCTTCCCTCAGGCACATCCACCAGCTGTCTTTGCTGAAGATTCCTCACCAGCCTTTCTTACAAGGCTTTTTCTCATACGTGTGTGTGTGTGTGTGTCTGAGTATTTTTGTTCCCCTGACACAATAGCCACTTTCTTTTTCTTCTTTGGTGACAGAATGTTGCTCTGTCACCCAGTTTGGTGACAGTGGCCCAGTCATTCCACTGTAACCTCAAACTTGGGGTCAAGGGATCCTGCCTCAGTCACCCCAGTAGCTGGGACATAGGTATGCACTAGCATGCTCAGCTCATTTTAAAAAATAATTTTGTGGAGATGGGGTCTCACTTTCTTGGCCAGACTGGTCTCGAACTTCTGGCCTCAAGGTATCCTCCCACCTCAGCCTCTCAAAGTGCTGAAGAAGGGAACAGAACAGTGTGTGTGTGTCCGTGGCATGACAAACCCACGGTCAGCTCACCCCTTCCTAGCTGGGCAGGTCTTTCTCCTTCAAAAGTTTCTCCACCCTCTTTCAGGGAGAGCAACATTCTCTCTGCATCTGCTGAAACTTGAACAAAAGATCAGAGGAGCTCTTGGCTCAAGGTTGCTTCTGCTCTCTTGCCCTGTGAGCAGGCCCACAAACTCCACCTGGCTTCCTGCTTGAAACATAAGGAGGGAATTAATCTCTTAATTAACATGAAAATTACAATTTAAACATACAAATTAATCCCTTAATATATTATCCTGCCACATTAATTAATCCTCACCAACCAGTGGTTTGGGTTTTTTTTTTCAACCCAGAGATTAATTTTCTTAGAATATCCTATACGTTTAGTAAAACAACATTTACTTCACAGCTCTGATGTATAATGCAATGTGCTGGTTAATGGAGATACAGACATGTGATGCCTTGCATTATTGCTTAAAACTGTTCACTCCTGGCTGGGCGTGGTGACTCACGCCTGTAATCCCAGCACTTAGGGAGGCCAAAGTGGGTGGATCATGAGGTCAAGAGATCAAGACCATCCTGGCCAACATGGTGAAACCCTGTCTCTACTAAAAATACAAAAATTAGCTGGGCATGGTGGCGTGCGGCTGTAGTCCCAGCTACTTGGGAGGCTGAGGCAGGAGAATTGCTTGAATCTGGGAGGCGGAGGTTGCAGTGAGCCGAGATTGTGCCATTGCACTCCAGCCTGGTGACAGAGTGAGACTCTGTCTCAAAAAAAAAAATATTGTTCACCCCTACCTATATCTGTGTCCTAAGTTGTAGGACTTTGCAGTTGCTTCTACAAGAGGCAGAGTATATTGTTCCACCCCATTGAGGTTGGGCTTGGCCATGTGGCTCACTTTAGCCTATGGAGTGTGGGCAGGTGTGACTGTGTGCCAGTTCCGAGACTAGGCCGTACGAGACTGCTTTCATTGCCTCTTGCACTTCTGTCATTACCATAAGAAAAACCTGACAGCAGGTCTCTGAAGGATAAGAAACACCGTCAGCTTGGAGTTAAGTTCGGCGGAAACAAGCCTAGATCAGTAAAATTCCCATGGACCTGTGGCTAGGCAAGTGAGAATACATAGTTGTTACAAGGTACTGAGTTTAGGGACTGTTTATCCTGCAACATTAACTGACCAAACGAGTAGCGGTGAGTGAGAAAGACATGATCTCTGCTATCATAGAGTTTATAGTCTGAGGGGGTCAGGCAAATTTTAAATCAATAATTATACAGACAATTTCCAAAAATGTAACTGTGATCAGTAGTCATGAAGGAAGTCTATGCGAATCTAGAATGCTGGCAGAGTGTGGAACAGAAGCACCCAGCCAAGTTTATCGTTAATTTATCTATAATTATATGCAGCTAATTATACTCCCAAATTCTCTCACATAGTTAATGCTGTTGCATTTGTATGGACCTTGTAAGCCACCTTAACTCTAATAAACTAAAAAACCAAAATGTATTAATAGGTATTTATGATGTACACAGGTCCATGGTGGGGCTCTGGAACATTCTGGAAGTATGAGACTCCACATGTTCTCAAGCTACTAGGGGTGGGGGAAGCCATATACAAACACAATACAACCTAACCAACAAGATGGAGTGGCACACCATCCGTCTGAGAGTGGCCTTGATGAGCAAGTAAGGTGCACATCCCTGTGGCCTGTTACCGTCCTCTTTCTCTCCTAGAAGAAAGCAATGTGTGCCTCTTTAGTAAAAGTCAAAGATGTGAGAATTGAGAGGCTGTTTAGGTAAAGTCCCATGGAGATATGCCAATAAAACATGCCCTTGAAGCAAGTGCTCTTCTGGGAGTGGGTACATCACATTCATTAATGCTGGAAGTATAAGATGGAATGGGAGATGCCAAAAGGACCAAGTGGAGCAGTAGGAAAAGGTGGATGTCAGTGCCAGACCAGCTTAGGTTTTAGGGCCAGTTTTACAGTTAGTGATATGTGACCTTAGACAGTGAAGTAACTTCTCTGAAATTCGTTTCCTTATGTGAGAAATGGGAATGATTATTATGGCAGAGGTTACTATAGCTCACCAATATCTAGTTCTCCTGTTCTTTCTGGCATACAGCCTGACTATATTTTCAGTTAAGTATGGCCACATGATCAAGTTCTGGTCTACAAGATGTGGGCAGAGGTGATATGAGCCCCTTCCAGGTGTGAGCAATAAAAGTCTCCCATATGCAATCCATGTTTTTTTCTCCATCTGCCACCTGAGGAGACAATCTTGAGAGCCTACAGGAAAGTCTAGCCACAAGGTGAAAGGATACTGAGTCCCTGAATGGCTGCATGGAGCAGAGCTCTCCCTCCTAACCCAAATAATGTGGGATTGTGTCCAGTCACTGAAATTTTGGGGTTGTCTTGTTATAGCCATTAAGTTATCCTGGTTAATGCAATTATCTACTTTGTAGTATCATGAGAATTCAACACACTTGGGGAAATGCCCAGCTTAGGTGCTCAATATATGGTCACTGTTACATAAAAATATTAGTAAGTCCCATAGGAATGGTGCTAAACAAATGATCTGGGGCTTCAGGGATGGGGGAGCAGGCAGTTTCCTATGTGGCCCCAGTTCCTTGAGTCTGGTCCCTGCCAGCCACTGAGATCATATGGAGTTTCAGAGGACCAGAGACCTGACCTTGGAGTTCTCTGATACCTGCTGTGGTGGTTCATATTGAGTGTCAACTTGATTGGATTAAAGGATCCAAAGTACTGTTTCTGGGTTTGTCTCTGAGGGTGCTGCCAAAAGAGATAAACATTTGAGTCGGTGGACTGGGAGAGGCAGACCCACCCTCAGTCTGGGGGGCACCATCTAATCAGCTGCCAGCGCAGCTAGAATAAAGCAGGCAGAAGAAGGTGGAAAGAGCGGACTTGCTGAGTCTTCTGGCCTTCATCTGTCTCCTAAGCTGGATGCTTCCTGCCCTCGAACATCAAACTCCAGGTTCTTCAGCTTTTGGACTCTTAGACCAGTAGTTTGCCAGGGGCTCGTGGGCCTTCAGACATAGACTGAAGGGTACACTGTTGGCTTTCCTACTTTTGAGGTTTTGCGACTCGGACTGGCTTTCTTGGTCCTCAGCTTGTAGACGGACTATTGTGAGACTTTACCTTGTGATCATGTGAGTCAATACTCCTTAATAAACTCCTCTGCATATATACATCTGTCCTATTAGTTCTGTCTCTCTAGAGATCCCTGACTAATACACCTGTCAGGAGGCCCACAGAGTGGTTGCTCAGTGTAGAAGACAGGGAAAATAACAGCAGTCTCAGAAATAGATGCAGTTGGAAGAAAGCAGTTCAGTTGTCTCCGGAATACAGACAGCAGAGAGTTCCAGTTCCCAGAAAGCTCTTCTCTGTTCTCCGTGATGATGACTGATATTGGAAATGAGAAGCCGAGACATGGCAAAGCCACAAAGTGCCTTCTGAATCAACCATGGAGCCAGCATTAACTGCATTATAGGATGCTCTGATTCTCTGAGAGCGAACCACCTTTGCTTGGTTATATTTTATCTGTTAAGCCAATTAGGTAGCATTTAAACAGAATGCAGCATTCCCTAGCCCAGTGCTTGCAAATTGGCAGCCCAATTGTTAAAAAATGAACTAGTTGCCACTGTTAAAAATGGAATGATTTTACATACTATTCAGATTTCTTGCATCTGTGATAATCAAGTGACCTGGAAATGTTGGACCCATATCTCCAAATGTTGACAGTTGGCTGGTACTAAGTAGCTGTTGCTCCTGTTGTTTGTGGCAGGGACTATAGCATTAGCCACAGGACTTACCCAGCTATTTTACCATTTATATTATTTGCCTGGCCCTGTAATCATCTGGGTTAACAACCCTTAGTTTAATTGGTATGATAAACATGACTTTACCATATGGTAAAATTGTTTAGGATTATGGCTTATGGCAATCATCTTTATGCCAATGATAATTTGAAATATATTTGTTTATTGTTCAGGAAATAGTAACTGGATAGCTGCTATGTGCATTGCATTGTGCTAAGTATTGTGGTGATACAAAGATGAATCCTAGATGGGTGCAGTGACTCACACCTTTAATCCCAACACTTTGGGAGGCCGAGGTGGATGGATCACTTGAGTTCAGGAGTTTGAGCCCAGCCTGGGCAACATGACAGAACCCCATCTCTACAAAAATATACAAAAATTATCTGGGCATGGTGGCATGCACCTGTAGTCCCAGCTACTCAGGAAGCTGAGGCAGGAGAATCACTTGAATGTAGGAGGCAGGGATTGCAGTGAGCCAGGATCAAGCCATTGCACTCCAACTTGGGCAACAGAGCAAGACCCTATCTCAAAAAAACCAACCAACCAACCAACCAAACAAACAAGAAACCCAAAAGAAACAAAGATGAATCCTGCTCTAAGAAGTTCTCAGTCCAGTAAGGAAGGTATAATATGCACAAAAACTATACTAGAAGTGTAAATGTATCCATTTCTAGGAAAGGAGTACGGAAATATGTATTTCTCCTGAAAAGATAAAATAAAGTTTCATGCAGGAGGAACTCTTTATGCTGGGCTTTGAAGATTTGGTATGATTCAAGTGTGTAGAAATTGCAAGGATGGCTTCCAGGAAGGGGGAACGGCATGAGCAAAGGCCTGGAGGTATTGAAGTACTCAATATGCAGAAGGAAAAAAGAATAATTCATTTTTCTGGAAGCACAGGATTCATGAGTGACAGTGTTGGGAAATAAAATTGGGAGGCTGGATGAGACCAAAGCATGAAGGCCTTTGAAGGAGTTTATTTAGGGAGTTTATTTAACTCTTTCTGTGGGTAGTGAGAGATGTTAAGCAGGACACAGCCAGGCTCAGATCTGTTACTCAGAAAGAAGAGTCCAGAAATAACATGAAATGTAGATTAGTAAAGAAAGAGACCAGAGATTATTTGCAATTATCTAAATCAAAAGTAATAGGTATCAAAACCAATGTCGTGGCAGCCAAAACAACAGGGGATGATGGAAGTGAGAGGCGTAGAAAGTCCCTGGGATTTTATAAGCAGTTAATTGTTGGGGGTGGGACAACAGATGTTGTGAAGTTAAATGGTTCTGAGAGGTCAAGGCAGAAATGGAGAGTTGGGAAGCAGAGGGAAAGGTAGACATCTACCTTTAAGAGATAAGAGTGAAAGCCATAAGGCAGAGCCTCCCAAGAAGCAGGAGGTGAGGCCAGAGCACATGATGAGGGATTTACCCTCAGGTGCTGCCTGACCAGTGAGTGATCCTAACCCTGAATCAGCCACTGTAAGCCTCAGGACCCTGTTTGACAGTTAGGACATCTTGATCCACAGAGTGGAGGACTCCTGGGCAGTGTTTCCTCATGCTGCCTGGGCACAGCTGGCCCTGGAGGCCACCTCTGAGCCTCTGATAACACAATGTTGACAGTTTCTTAGCTTCTAGTGATCCTTTTCAATCCATCACCTAAAAGATGATTTATAACCAAACATATTACACCCCGGTAAAAAGACCGTTGATATCTGGTTTTCCTAGGACAGATCCACCTTACTAACCAGGGTGCATTCTCAACACATGGCTCTGAACAAGTTCTTACATCTCTACTCCATGCCACATTTTCCATAGCTGCTTTTATTTCCTTTTCACTTTGATTTCATGTTCTCAGTACATGAAGATGTCAATGATCATAACTTGAAGTTGCAAAGAGAGAATTTAACATTCACAAAGTGTTTTCTCCTTTGATTCCTCTAATAGCCCTACTGGGTAGATGTGATCATTAAATCCATCTTATGAATAAAGAAGCTAAGATTCAGAGAAGTAAAATAACTTGTTCAAGTGTTGACTGGGAATAAAGAGCAGAGCAGACCCATGACTCCAGAGTTCACGCTAGAAGGAGCTAAAACATCCAAACAATCCACCTGAACTCTTTGATTTTGTGGTTTCAGGGGTTTAGATATAAGAGGTTTGCAGTTGAGGCATGAATCGGCTATCCATTGCCACTAGAGTGCTATGTAATAACCAACCACAAAACTTCAGTGGCATATAACTAAACATTTAGTTAGCTCACAAGTCTGCATGGTTCAGCTGCTCTGGGTGTGGCTGGGCTCACTCATGTGCCTGCAGTCAGTTGTATTTTGGCTAGTCAGCTCTGCTGATCTGGCAAGACTCACTCATAGGTGTGAGAGCTGACTGGGCCCTGCTTATCCAGGATGGCCCCCAATGAGATGACTAGGTCCCAGCTCTGGTCCATGTCTTTCTTCTTCCATCGAGGCTGGATGTTTGATGGTGATGGCAGAACAAACAGAAATATGCAAGCGCTTGTTCAAGTCTTTGCTTGCATCACATTTTCCGACAGTCCTTTGGCCGAAGTGTCACACACCCAGCTCAGATTCTAGGTGAATCTTTACTGCAGGAATTGGAAAGTCACATGGCAAATGGATATAAAGAGGGTAAAGACTGGGAGCTATTAATGCAATCAGCCTGCCTCGAGGAGAACGTCCAAATCAAAACCTTCTTATTTCTGTTCATTTTCTACTCCACTGAAGTACAGTTAGAAAGCAATGCTTTTGAAATTCAGTGGCTTCCTATGGCAGGCAGAGTAAAATCCCAGGTCCTTATTGTCACTACAAAGCCCGGCATTAGCAGGTCCCTGACGACTTCTCCAAACTCAATTCTGGTCAGTGTCTCCATTTCTCCCTGTGCTGCAGCCACGCTAGCCACACTTTCCTGGGTCAGGGCTGGGCACATGTTGTTCCCTTTACCTGCAAAGCATCCCCACCCCACTCTCACCCTTTGTTTGGCTGCCTTCCCCTCATCTTTTAGGGAGAGGCTTAGATGTCACCTTCCTGTACCACTTGACCCAAAGTGGCAGCCTCTACCTTAGCTTCCTGTTTGTATTCTTATTTAACTCTCATCACCATTTGCAGTAGCAGTACTTTTTACTTGTTTTCCTTTCTTTTGGTCTGTCTTCCCTGCTGGGGTTCTGGTCCAGGAGGACGAGAACCTCATTGGTCATGTCCATCATTGTGTGCCTATGCCCGGCATAGCACTCTATGCAGGGTGGGCACTCGTTACACATATGAATAAATGAGTGAGTGAGTGAGTGAAGATCTGGGATAGAGCGTTTTCTTCTAGATAAACTCTTAAAGATAGAGGTCAAGCTTTCTGGACTTAGGATTCAATGTGCTGCATCCTCAGAGACACCTCATGACCTTTGACAGAATTTCTAGATGTTCGGCTTATCAGTGAGAGCCATTTTACCAAAGCAAAATTACATGGTGTCTTTCCTCTTGTTTGGTGGGAAGGTGAGGAGCAGGACCAGAGAAGCCATCCCAAAGCCTTCACCATGAGCAGGTGGAAGAGCCATGGAATCTGTGATGGGGGAAGAGGCAAGTAGCACAGAGCACTAGAGATAGGTTCAGGAAATTTGAACCTCAGCCCTGTCCCGCCGTGTGTCCTTGGGCAAGCCCCTTGGAATCTCTGTGCCTCAGTTTCCTTATCTGTAAAATGGGGATCATAATCCCCAGCTTAGGATAGACGTGAGAGTGAAATGCACATGGCTCAGTGCATCTCTCATAGGATTAAGTGCAGGGCCAGTTTAATAAAGGCGGGAATTCCATTATTTCCTCTTGCCCAAACAGGTTATAAGTGTTTCTCTTCTCACATCTCCTCTGACGTATTCATTGCTCTGGGCCTACTCCTAGCAGCACAAGGTTGCCAGACATTCTTGTTTCAGACTAGGGGTCTGCATCTCCTGCAGAGGATTTAAATCATTTCCGGTCAAGTGCGGGATGTTACTCAGCATCATTCCTAAGCCAAGTGTTGGACTGAGAAATGACGTGGACACTGGAAGCACTGGCAAACAAGGCCTTCAAAGCTTCCAAATCTTCATCCACATTCAACAACCTGGTATGGGGAAGCAAATTAAATGTACTGAGCACCCATGGGGGCCTCACCTTCTGCCAGGCACTTTCACGAACACTTCCTAGTGGAAGTTTCACGAACACTTCCTAGTGGAAGTCTCGCGATAGTCATATTATCAAATCCCATTTTACCGATCAAGAAACGGAGGCTTAGGGAGATGAAGTGTCTTTAGTCAATGCCTGATTTTTATATAAATGAGCATTGAAAATGTGTGTGTGTCAAATGTCATAGGGACCAAGTAAGGAAGGGAAGCTGCTTCCCAGTTTCAAAAACGAAACTGTGGAATTCCTATTTATGCATCATTTTCAATGACATGCCTCCTATGTTTTGTACATATTCTTTCACTTTGTTCTTTTCCTTCTTGAGTGAGTATAGGTTGTTTAGCTTACATCAGTAAGTGTCAAATTGAAGCCAACAATTCACTGATTTCATCTGCTGGGTGTACTTTCTCCTGTTTCTTAATAGTGTTACATTTCTGAGACCTACATTTCTTAGTGCTCACATCAACATTATCGGTTTTCTATTTTCCACTCATTTTTATAGAACGATGAGAGCAAAATGAAATAAAATAGCTAATATTCATTAAATACCTTACTGTCTTGTGCAATACCCATAGAAAATCTGTAGTGTGTTCACAATGGCATATGCTGCATTAGCAAGTATTGACCTGAAAAGAGAGAAACTCTGTTTTGATTGGGTATGGATGAGAACCCAATCCTCCATTTAGAGTTTTACGTGTCTGATGATTAAAGGAATTTTCCACAGATGGAATTCTGCCTTCCCACATTTCAAGCCTTGTTTTTCCCCTTCCTCCCTCCCCTCAGCGCCAGCCATTGTAGGACACTGCCATAGCACCGTGGGATCTCTAGCCTGTACCTTCATGGCTAGAGAGAGTGTGTGGGTGTCACGGTGGGTGGTAAGAATGTCCTGGAAGCCACTCCCACACTAGGGCAGCAAGCAGTAGCCTCACAATACATACAACTGACTGTGATCCCACAAACATCCCACTAGACCTAAACTAGATGCTTCTCCACACTCAAATTTCCCTTCCACCAGACCCCCCAAAATACCCATGACCATTTCAGTGCCACTGACATAAGAACAGGAGGAGGAGAGGCAATATTATTAAAATGTCTTCCTTATGCAAATTTTAAAAATTAGATATGTGTATTATATTAACATATACTTTTTAAAATAAAAATTAAAATCATGCAATCCCATTGTTGGGGGCCCACCCAGGGCCTTAGCAGGAGCTTGTACAAATGAACCTGTGGAGTTAATGCTTTGATAGCTTCACAGTAATCAGCCCCTGCCGTCACACTGAACTAGAGTTATCTGGACTTCGTTTCACTGGGAATGGGCACAGTGGTATCAGAGGTGGTAGAATCCATGGAGTACTAATAGGAGAAGCAAGTGTGTGATGACATAGTACAGGAGTCATTAAACAGTATCCCGCAGGCCAGGTCAGTCCCATTGCCTGTTTTCATTTCCCCTTAGCCTTCCTTTCGCATCTTATTGGTCAACATTTGTCACATGTCCATGCTTTAATTGTTTTGGTATATTGATCCAGGTCCTCCAAGAAGCAGAGACCAAGAAAGGATCAAACATGCCAGACATTTATTAGGGGACATGGCTGTGAGGGCCAATGGAGAGGGAACCAGAAGAGGCTGGGAAAGCCATCGGACAATTCAGGTCTGACCCTGGGTAAAGGAGAGAGGGAAGGAAGGTTAGGTGAACACATCTTAGGCTTCAGTGCAGTTCTAAGGAAAATTTGACAGGGCCTTCAGGGAGTACTTGAGGCAAAGTCACCTGTAGGTGGAGTTCCGTGTCTACCAAGAACCAGCCTGACTTCTTATCTCTATCTCACTCAATCACTGGCTAGGAGCAGCCCATGTGAAACGTGGGTCATACCTAAAGCAGGGATGAATTTTAGTGTGCAGCAGATGGGCTGATGTCCAGTTACATTCACTAACTAGAGGGTCTGAGAGGCACATTCTCATGGCCACTGTGAGAAGACTGAGAACCCCACAAATGGCCCAGATCAATAAAGATTCATTGCTGGGGCAGAGAAGGGCCCAGCCTGCCTGGAGGCCTTTGGCTACTCAGAGCAGAGAGGACACAGATGAGGATTCCTTTAGTGGAGGAAGAGAGGAATGGTGATGGGGAGGCAACAGCAGGGTCTGCCAATCTCCTGCCCCGACCCCACCCCTCAAGAAAGCTCTTGCCCCAACAGGTGGCTGCTCTCTGAATAGGAGCCTTCCCTGATCCCAGGGTCAGCATCATGTCTGTGGTAGAAGGGAGGAAAATAGCTCCATTGTTGCTGTCCCAGTCTCAGTATTTGTGATGAACCTGTTCTGCCATGATACCAATAACTGCTTGGTCCCAGGTCTCATTCTCGGCTAGTCTCCTGAGCTTGGGGCTGGACTGCTTTTGTTTCTTATTTTTGTTGGGATGTGAGTCTTAGTGTCCTGTGTCTGTCCTCATTTGGTTAATTGCGTGTTGCCATTTAAAATCTCCCCCCAACTGTTTCAATTAGACAAAGAGTTCTTCATGTTCTGCTTAGCAAATCAGGTTGCAAAGCACTTGGGGTCCTCCTGGTTTGGAGGGGAGGCAGGTATTATTAATTATATAAGAGCTGTGTGGGGCTGAACAAATCACTTTGGCAACACTGTCATACTCTTTCCCAGGATTTGGAAACCAAGGAAATATTTTATGTGACATGAGCCTAGATTATTGCAGAAGCCTCCTAACTGGCCTCCCTACTTCCACCTTTGTCTCCTCGTATTTTCTATTCTGTACCCAACATCCAGAGTGATCCTGCTAAGATGCAATTCAGATCATGTCACTATGCTTAAATCCTTCCAACAGCTAACCAATTACTTCTAGTAAAATCCAAAGTCCTTACACAGACCTACAAGGCCCTGCATCAGGGGTCTCCCAGCCATGCTCCAAATCTGGCTGCCTGCTGCCCATCTAAAAAATAAAATCTTTTTAAAATGGAACACAGCCATGCCCATTTATTTGTTGTCTAGGGCTGCTTTCTTGCCAGAACTGCAGAGTTGAGCCATTGCAGCAGAGACCATGCATCCTGCAAAGCCTGAAGTATTTACTATTAGCTCTTTATAGGAAAATCTTGCTGACCCCTTCCCCACATCATGGCCCATCTCCACTACCTACTGTCGCCTCTCAGATGCTACTTCATCCTTGCTCACTTTGCTGCATCCACACTAGGCTCTTTGCTATTTTCCTAAAAGCAACTTGTCCAACCCATGGCCCATGGGCCACATGTAGACCACGATAGCGTCGAATGCGTAAACTTCCTTAATACATTATGAGATTCTCCTTTCTTTTCTTTTCTTTTTTTTCCTTTTCCTTCCTTCCTTCCTTCCTTTCTTTTCTTTCAGGGAAGCCAAAAGATTGGACACCCCTTCCCTAAAGCGTCATACACCCTTCCATCTTGGCCTTGGCCTTGGCCTTGGCTGGCCCTTCTGCTGGGAATGTGTTTCCCCAGGATCCTCATGACTTGCTTCGTTCCTTCCCTTGAGGCTTCATTTGATACTTGCCTTCTCCCTAGGGACTTCCCTGGTCACTCTACTTAAATTGTAGCCCTCCTTTGACAGCCTTTATCCTGCTTCCATGATTTGTGCTTTGCTGAGGGATTTTTCACCAGCATAATTTATGTTTTACTTACTTATCTTGTCTCTACCCCTCCACCCCAAAGTAAGTATCTTGAATTTAGGTATTCTTGTCTGTTTTGCTCTTTGCTATATCCCCAAGGTCTGGATTCATGCCTTGCATATAGTAGGTGCTCAATAAATGTGTGTCAGATGAAGCAATATAACATCACAGGTTTAGATTTTTTCTGCACAACAGAAAACTCAAACAACAGGAGCCTGTTCAGGCCAGTAGGGTGGCTGCACAAGGCCATCAGAGCCTGGCCGTCCAGCTTTCCTCTCTGCCATCTTTGGTAGGTGGCTTGCTTTCTCTCCATGGTACTCTCATGAGCACAGGATGTTCGCCTCACCTCTGGTCTCTCGTTCATGCTCCAGGTTATAAAGAAGGAAGTGACTGGGAGGAAGAGCTTCCACCTACATGAGGAAAGCAAAACTTCCTAGAAATGCCCAGCGCACTTCTGCATATATCTCTTTAGCCAGAAGCTACAAGGGAGGATAGGAATTATGGTCTCATAGCAGGATGCATTAATCCCTAAAGGAAATCAAGGTTCTGGTAGTAAGGTGAGAGGGGAAATGAGTACCAGAGAGGTGACTTACACCATCAGCCACATCTGGACTTTGATTTTGTTCTCAGCTGGGATATGTATTTAGAGAGTGGAATTTGGAGAAATCCTAGGACTAGGGAAAAGCAGAAATGCTGATTTTCCAAAGTCAGCCCAAACTTCCTCTGCAGTGTAGTCTCATAACTTCCTGACTTTACCCTGTCATCGGGCTTATGTCAGGCTTACCATTGATTCTCAGTCCTTAGCAGTGCATGTAGCCTGTGTTAGATGCTCAGGAACTATTTCTATAATAATAAATAAGTGAAGTGAAATTTCATTCTGGGGAGTGTGTACACACACACATAGGTACCTATATGTGGGTATCTAAATGCTTAGGTTCCATTTATTGCATGCTTCCTTCATGCTGGTCACATAACATCTATTCAATTCTGCCAATAACCCTGTGAAGCCAAGAATGGCACCCCGTTGTATGGTGAGAATTATAAAAGTCCCTGTTTCAAGGCTCAGTAACTTTAAGGAAGCTTTGCAGGTGCTAATAAGTAGTAAAGACTCAAAGCCCTAGGCCACTGACTCTAAAGCCTATGTACCTATGATCACAATCATTTATTTAGTCATTCAAATATATACTTGGTGCTTACTGTGTTTCATGCACTGTTGCAATGATCATATTTACTCCATTTAGAAAATATTTCTCAAATCAAAAGACTTAAATTTTTGTAAGTGAAGGGTAAGACAAAGAAAATATAAATATCCTACCTGTTTTTATCTATATAATTTTTTCTGAAAGTTTCTAGATAAAGAACACACCCATGTATCTTCATAGTCACATGCTTATTTTAAATTTCTCTACTAGCATCATTTACCTGCATTTTAATTTGTTTAATGAGATTGTAAATTACAGAAGATTAGAGAGTATGTCTTATCTGTTGTTGAATTCCAATCCTAAACTTGCCTGCATTGCCTGCAGTTAAGACAGTAATGGCCACACTGAGCTTAATAGATTCCTGTTGGATGAAACAGAATTGGTATGAGGCTAGGTTCTTGGCTGCAAGCAACAGAAACCTGTCCTGAGTGATTTAAGCAGGAAAGAGATTTATTAGAGTGACATAGCTTGCAGAAACAACTTTATAACATAGGTAGAAGCTAAGAGAGGTTATATGGCAAGAATATAACCAAAGTCATGGCTGGTTAAGCTGCCACCACTGATGTTACCCCTACTAGACACTCAGTCTGTCATTGCTGGATACTGAATGCTGATGTTCACTGCTGGAATATTGCATCAGCTAGGTAATGCTGCAGTAACAAACAACCCCATGTCAATGTCTTAAATGACAAAAGTTAAGCTTTTACTCCCATTATCTGTCTACTACACTGGGAAGGATGACTCTGATTGTCAGAGTTGCTCAAGATCCCAGGTTGATAGAGATTTCAACTCAACTCAGGTGTTCATGATCCCAGAGGCTGGAAAAATGAAGAGCATGAGGCCAATTGCACATCAGCTCTTAAAACTTTTTTCTGATGTGCCACACACTACCTCCCTCTCACATTTCATTAATGAAAGCAAGGCGCACAGCCATGCCTAATTTCATAAGGGGTTCAAGAAAGTACAAATCTATTAACTATCCCCAGTGAGAATTTTTATACTTGTGGTCAGCTTTGATGACTTCACAAACTCCACTACTACCTCCACCATGAATGTTTGCTTACTAGCTCTGTAATTTGTGCTACTCACTTAAAATTTAAAATCCTGGAAAGAGTGTCCCACTGGCACATTGCTCCATCAGAAAGACACATGAGAGAAGGCACATGCTGATCAGCCCTAAGATCACAAATATGACTGAATTTTTCCTCCTCTTTGTTAGTTGGAATTTGCACTGCTGGTCAGTTAAGCCTGCTTCTACCAGGGTGATGCATTCTGAAAAGGATCCTTAGATGTGGGCTAATCTTTGTACTCTTCGAGGAGCTAGTGCTAGGTACTCAAACCGTATTTGTTTTCTAAAAAAAAATTAATAAAGGAATGTGTCTTATTTATTCTTATGCCCTAGGATTTAGCATTCAATATGTATTAGTCATACATGTTTCCTAAGTATTTTTCTAGATTAAAAGCTATTGAAAAAACGTTGGGGGCCAAATAATTGTGGAAAATGCTGGATTCATTTAGTCATTTTTTTTGTGTGATAGGCAGCCTCTAAGCTGGTCAATGACCTGCATCTCCTGTTATTCATACCCTTGTATCATACTCCCCTCCTGAGTGTGGGCTAGATTTGTTGACTCACTTCTAACAAATATACTGTGACAGAAGTGATGGGATGTCAATTCTGATACTAGGTTATGAAAAGAACATGGCTTCCATCTTGGGTTCTCTCTCTTGCTGTTTTGCTTAGGGAGAAGCCAGCTGTCCTTCTGGGAGCTGCCTGTATGACAAGAAACTGTAGCCTCCAGCCAACAGCCAGGGAGGACCAGAGACCCGTGAACAGTCATGAGACTGATCTTGCAAGTGGATGCAAGGCTCTTGGGACATTTTAGTGATCACAATAGAACTTTCTGCCCTTATAGAGTTAATTAATTTAAACCTGTTTCTATCCTACAGGAATAAATAGAAGCTTTAATATGCAAATATTAATCATGAATCTCGAAAAGGGGTAGAAAGTATTTGGTGGATCCCAAACTTTTTTTTTTTGGCTTGGCATTTTATAGGGCTAGCGTTTTGTGGAACACACATTAGAAAATTTTCTATTGGCTAAATGAGTTAATGAATTAAACTTGTAATTTTAAAGGCTTAAACTCCCCTGCAAAAATTTGAGAGTATGCCCCCTTTTGTTTGTTATGAGCTTAATAGCGATTCTTCTTTTCCTGGACCACATGCACACTTTCACTAATTTATTTAGCAAGCATTGACTGATTATCTACTATGTTGCAATCACTGCAAGCACTGGATTGTTGCTTGGGCAATGGTGCTGCTGTGTTTCTCCCTAAGTCTATTTGGAAATTAGCTAATTGTTTCATTTTGGGAGTAATGGTTTCAGCCACAATATTTGGGCAAAGAGCAAAGGAGAGAAAGAATGGAATTGGCTAATGTTAAAATCAAAGCCTCACTGAAAACAGTAATGTGTATTAAGGCAGAGAATTGTCCTCAAGGAGAGAAGACATAATCCATATTGAAATAGTGCCTGAAACACTTCACTGTGCTGTATTTAAAATGTTTAAAGAAAGCTTGGAACAAATAAAGCCCTGAAAAAGTCTTTCAAATTGAAATGAATTCTTGGCGTGCTTTTCCCTCAACAACTAAGGTCTTCCCCACAATAGCCAGCTTCAGAGAAGCAGTGAGTGGAAGCAAGGCTTTTGTCTTGATGTCCAATGTCTATCAAGTGTTTCATATTTTGGGTGGAAAGCAGGGAGAAAGGGACACCTCGTTTATGAAACAGACTGAAATGGCAATCTTATTTTTGTCTTTGGTGCACTGTTCCTGAGGAATTCACGTGACATTCCCAGATTTAATGAGGTAGTAAATGTGCTGGGATCAGCCTGTCAGCTAACAATATCGCATTTTTATCCCTGGAAGGTGTTTGGAGTCTGGTTTTACAGAAATAAAGTGTTGGTAAAGGTAAGAAGAAATGGGATGGACTGACAATTCAAAAGTAAAATGTGGAGACATAAAATAAGATAAAGGACAGGATAATCTTTATCCTCTTGAGAATAGGGCAGACCTTTTTAACTTACGAACCTTAAAGAGAAGAACTGACAAATTTAATGATGAGAAAATTAAAATCATCTGAGGGCAAAGTAAATAAATAAATTTAAGGGGGAAAATGACAAGCCATGGAGAATTACCTACAATATATATAACAGAGAAAGACTTAGTATTTTAATTCTATAAGTAGTTCATATAAACCAATAAGAAAAAGACATCTAAGGGCCAATGAGATGCTGCTTCCTATTTGTGTGGTCTTGGGCAAGCTGTTAAGTCTCTGGACCTCAGTTTCCTCATGTCTAAAATAAACATTATAGGGTTGTTGTAAGGATTAGGCAAGCTGATATTTTCATGCACTTGGAACAGTACCTGACACGTCGGGTATGGTATATGTTAGTTATTATTTCTCTTATTAAAGTGATAAATGTAAAAAATGATCATGGCGAGTGGTGCTGATGTAGTAGAGACACAGGCACTGCTGCACGCTGCTAGATGGATATAAATTGGTCCAGTCTTCTTGCAGGGCAATTTAGCATCATGCATCAAGCTCTTAGAAGGCTATATTGCCCTGGACCAAATCCCATTGCAAGAATCTTTCCCAAGGAAATAAGAAGTCAAACATATAAAGAAATAGCTGTAAATGGTTTGTTTTCAGAGCTGTGTACATTTATTTATGCAATACTGGAAAGGATGCAAATGTCCAATAATAATAGATTCAGTGAGTAAATTATTGAACATCCATTCAGTAGACTATATCATCATTACAGATGATGTAAGCAAAGCACTATAAAAGGCATTTTGGGGAGAATTAGAATATGAACTATATATTATTAGATAATACTATTACATCAATGCTGTTTCTTGGTGTGATAATAATCTTGTATTTCCTTGTAGAAGAATATTGGATACACGCTAAGTGTTATGATATCTGCCGCATATTTCAAGTGGTTCAGAAAAAAATAACATATATATATATATGTTATTTCTGATATACACAAAACATTAGAGAATGAGAGAAATCAAATGTTAGTAATGGTGAATCTGGATGAAGGATGGATGGGGTATTTATCAACTTTTCTATCTGTTGAAAATTTTTCAAAATAAAAACCTGGAAAAATATAAGCAAGCATTTGAAGACCTAGAAAAAAATGGTACATTTCAATGAAAAAAAGTAGACTATAAATCAGTATATACAGTATGATTCCAATTTGGTTAAAAGATTAGAGTTAGGTAACAGTAGCTGGTATTTTGGGGGGAGGCTTTCTGTGTGTCACAAACTGCGCAAAGCACTTACAGGCTCTGTGTCACGTCTTTACAGCCTCTGAGGAGGTTTAGGAGGCATTATGACTTTCCCCACGTAGACAATCAATAGGTGAAAATTCAGAGGTTAAAAACTTATTTAAAAATCACACATCCAGTCACTGGTACTTAAACAAGGGTCTTTACGACCTCAAGTCCACACTCTTAACTATTAATACTACTCTTTTGCACAAAGAGCAGGAGGTAGCTGCAGTTGCTGACAATGATATTGATTGTACTTCATAATTATTGATAAGGGCGGTAATGGAGGTACATTTCAATGCTTTAAAGAAGCAGAGCAAAGGGAGGGGCCAGTTCTGTAGGGCAGGACAGGAGTAGTGTGGTAGTTTTTACCAAAGTGGTAACTTTTGAGCTGGGCTTTGAAGGATGCATAAGAGTACAACAGGAAAGAAAAAAAAAGTAACAGCATTCAATACAGAGGGAACAGCATGTGTAAAGACACACACTATATTTAGGAAACTGTAAGAACTATAATTTGTTTTTAAAGAGTATGGGGGCTTGTTATCAGAGCAGGGTGGTAGCTAATGAGGTTGGACAGAGACCAGCACTACTGCCTTCTGATGCAATGATAGCTAGTGCAGAAGAATGATCCAGGCAGCAGAGTAGAGGTAAGTTTGCATGGACAGTGAGTCTGGCACTGGGGACATCAAGTAGGGGGCTCTTGGTAGCAATCCCAACAAAAAGTGATGAGTGATTTTATCCGGATAAGGACAGTGGGAAGGAAAAGAGGACAGAATTGAGGCTTCCTCGTCTGAACATTTGTGGCATTACTTGGATACTCTCCCTAATAAATACCTGTCTTACAATAAGATAAACTACCTACATGTGTGTTTTATTGCCTTGCCAGGTCCTTTGCTTGTCTGTACTCATAGACATGCCTGGCTTTCTCCTGCCCTGCCTTGCCTACTTTGTATGACAGGGAACTCCCTTTCCCAGACTCTTGCCCTCCAACTGCTTGGTAGATTTAGCCAGCGGGAGGCCTTGGCAGAAGATGGGAGGTAGGTGGAGAGGAGATCCCTGGGCTTTTCTATCCCTCTCTGTCTGCTTCAGGTTGTGTTTGACAGCAGCTATGTCTTTCCTTTGAGTCCAGATTCTGCCAGGCAGCCCCTCCCAACACAGACCTCTTCCTGCTCAGCCTCTACTGTGGTTCTAGCTCCTGTCGTTGGCTTGGCTTCTGGTTATATCATCTCCTTCCCTGTCCCCCCAGCCTTGGGTGTGACTGAGGCTGCCTGTCGGTGCAAATTTCCCAGATGCCTCATCCCTGTCCTTTTTTTTTTTTTTTAGACAGGGTCTTGCTCTGTCCTCCAGGCTGGCTGGAGTGCAGTGGCGTCATCTTGGCTCACTGCAACCTCTGCCTCCTGGGTTCTAGCAATTCTCCTGCCTCTCCGAGTATCTGAGACTATAGGAGCCTGTCACCAAGCCCAGCTAATTTTTGTATTTTTAGTAGAGATGGGGTTTTACCATGTTGGCCAGGCTGCTCTCGAACTCCTGACCTTGAGTGATCCACCCACCTCGGCCTCCCAAAGTGCTGGGAACAGGCGTGAGCCACTATGCCCAGCCCTCCCTGTCCTTTTAACTCCTTAGCTCTCCCATGGCCATTGGAACTGATTCTTTGTATCAGATTATTTTGGATTAAAACACTTAGAGTGGCTTCTATTCCTGACTGAACTCTGATTGACACCTTCCCCACCTAAAGCAGAAGTTCTTAAGGGACAGAGACTCTCTCTCTATTTTTAGAATTCCACAGGAAGGACATAGCAGTTACTCAATAATTATCTGATCGATTTCCTGGTCTCAGATCCCATTAGTGATTCCCATCGACTCGCCTGTGTAGGGTCTGCAAAAAGAAGATATGGGAGAAAGAGGAAGGAGTTCTTAATCCTCCTTCGAGGCGCTTTGCTTGGGCTGTGGAGTAGTTACCATTCATTCATTCAATCAACAAACACATATTGAGTGCCTAGTAAATGCTAGGGATATTCAATGAGGCTTTCCTTGTGGAGCTCACATATTACTAGGGAAATTTGGCATACTAATAAGCCATTGGGGAGAAGAGGCTGGTCCATTTTTCCTAGAGTCACTGACTGGAGAGAATCTGCTTAGAAAATAGAGACTTTTAAGATAAAAATAACAACAGTAGTATCATTTTGGGGGCAGATTCTGTGCTAACACACCTATCTATTCACTCCAACAAGCATTTCTTGAGTACCTACTTTGTGCTTCTTGATGGGGTTTATGGCAGTGAATGAGACAAATAGGTCAACATCTTCATGCATCATACAGTCTGGTTGGGGTGACATATATTAAGCAAATAATGAGATAAATCTATAGTAAAAACCAGGACATGTGCACTGAAGGAGAAGTAAATATCCTATGAGAGCTGATAATAGGAGAACGTGACCTAGCTTGGGGTTTCGATGGTCAAGTTTCCCCAAGGAAGTGAGACCCAAGAAATGCCTGTCCTGTTTTCTTACTGCTCTCTGAGTGCTTGTCACCAATATTCTTAGATTTTAGCAGACCAGATTGCCTGAAGATAACGAACTTGGAAAGGTCAGCATTTCCTCCAGAGTCTGTCAATTCAATAAACTGACCTCCGATAGAATAACATTCCTGGTGGAGCAGAACACTGCATTTGTGGTAGCTGTAATGATTGTCCGCAAATATTCCAGTTCCCTTTCCAGGTATATGTTAAGATTGTAATTTCCTGCTCCTTTGAAGTTAGATGTGGTCACGTGACTGGCTTTAGCCAATGAAAGACAAGCAGAAGCAGTGCTGGTGTGTAACTTCCAGGTGAAAACCGTAAAATGTCAGAGTGTTATTCTTATGGCCACCACCGTTTTTTCTGCCTCATCAGTTTTAGAAGCATGTTGAGAGGGTGCTTCCAGGGAGAGAGATGATGGCTTTACCACTATGACAAAGGATGCCTGACCCCCAAGACATAAAGAATCACTGCTAGGAGGGCCATGCTCGCATTGGGATATGCTCTGAGAGTCACCAAAGTTAACAGATGCAACTATACCCCTTGCTTTTTTCCAAAGCTCTCTGAGGCCAGGCATGGTGGCTCATGCCTCTAATCCAAGCACTTTGGGAGGCCAAGGCGCGCAGATGACTTGAGGTCAGGAGTTCGAGACCAGCCTGACCAACACAGTGAAAGCCCCTCTCTACTAAAAATACAAAAATTAGCCAGCACCTAGAATCCCAACTATTCCGGAGGCTGAGGCAGGAGAATCACTTGAACTCGAGAGGTGGAGTTTACAATGAACTGGGATCATGCCACTACATTCTAGCCTGGGAGACAGAGTGAGACTTAGCCTCAAAAAAATAAATAAAATAAATAAGTAAAGTTCTTTGAGTTATATGACCTACCTGCTCTGCAAACGAGTGAGCCATTATGTTGACTTTGCAATTCTATTTCAGGAGAGAGTGCAGAAGTGGAAAAATACATCTCTTTCTGATTTGAAGCAGTCTGAAATTGGGTGGGTTCACTTATAAACTTCTACCCAGTGGGAGAGTCTTTCATTCACACCACAGGCATTAGCATTAGCACAAGGATCATTGCTGAGGTTTACACATACTGTCTATGCATTTAGGAAACAGCTGATATTTACATAGGGTGTGCTCAGAAATGATGCAGTGAAACATACAGAATTTGTTCATTCATGTGTGTAATTCTCAAACTTGTGCTTTTCTGAAATTCATTGCACTTTCAGCTCTTACTAAAGTCTTTTTTCAACTAAAAGCTCAGCAACGGCAGGCTCCAGAAGAGAAACTGAGTCCCCATAGCCTCCTACAACCAGCACTGTGCCTGACTTATAATAAAAGTAACCAGCACTATCGAGCATTTACAGTACTAGCCAGACACTCTTCTGATTATCTCATTTAAACCTCACAGCTGAGCCTCTGAGGAATGTAGTATTATCCCCGATTGAAGATGAAGAACAGAGGCACAGTTAGGCACTGAGAGGCTGAAGAACTTGCTCAAGGTTACAAAGCTCTTAGGTTGGTGCAAAAGCAATTGTGGTTTTGTCATTACTTTTAATGGCAAAACCGTCATTTTGCAGCAACCTAATGGTTAAGTAGTAGAGACAGGCTTCAAATCCAAGTGATGTTGCTTGGTACAATCATACATGGTAGATGGCCAGAAAACACCAACATGTGTGAGTTCAGCCAAATGAGGCTAGTTTGCATTATGGTTGTTGGATTAGTTATTGCTCTTACTCTTTGGTTTCTAAAATGCTGAAAGCCAAAGTATTATATTGGCACTCTGATTGACAGGAAGGATTCAAAATAGTGGGCGAAAATAATTTTATTTTCTTTTAAAATAACTTTGTGGCTCTGGTAGAAATAGTATCTGTTTATTATAAAATGCTCAGAAGTTTAAAAAAAGTAAAAGAAGAATAAAATAAAAATAAAAATAAAAAAAGAAACATCAGAATAAAACTAGAATAAACAAAACTCAATTAGCCGAGCATGGTGGCACGCATCTATAGTCCCAACTACCTGGGAGGCTGAGGCAGGAGGCTCCCTTGAGCTCAGGAGTTCGAGGCTACAGCGAGCATTCCTGCCACTGCACTCCAGCCTGGGAAACAGAGTAAGACTCCATCTCTTAAAAAAATCGCCAGAAATCCAACAAACTAGTTATAGCTATTGTCAGGCAAGTTGACACATATTTAGCTCTACATAAGGCATTGCACATAAACAGGATCATAGTACATGTGCTCCTTCAAACCGAGTTTTAAAAATTTCTTCATGCACCAGTATGTTGTAGAAATAAAGGTCACCATCATTATTCTTTGTAACTGCTTAAGACTGTTTCTCAAAGTCCTATGTGAAAATATTACCTTCCTTTATATTTTTTAAAAATCTATAAAGATCACCTTGGATAACATCAGAAGGTATGATTTCTGATTTTATATCTCGTTGACATTTTGATACATTATCAGTAAACTTCCCTCCTCAAATTTATGCCCTGTCATGACATATATTCATCATCACTGATTTTATAAATCTTTGCCAATCTGGTAGGCAAAATAATCCCAGTAATTTAATTTCTGTTTTTAAAAATATTTTTAATATTTAGTATATGTTTATTGACTAGTAGCATTTCTTAAAGGATAATATATATTACTGGTAGTTTTGAATCGTTATTGTGTTAGTCTGTTTTCACACTGCTAATAAAGACATAGCTGAGACTGGGTAATTTATAAAGGAAAGAGGTTTAATTGACTCACAGTTTCACATGGCTGGGGAGGCTTCACAATCATGGTGGCTGGCAAATGAGGAGCAAACTCATGACTTACCTGGTGGCAGGAGGAGGACTTGTGCAGAGGAACTTCCATTTATAAAACCATCAGATCTCGTGAGGCTTATTCACTACCACAAGAACAGCATGGGAGAACCGCCCCCATGATTCAACGATCTCCACCTGGCCTTGCCCTTGACACGTGAGAATTATTACAATTCTAAGTGAGATTTAGGTGGAGACACAGCCAAACCATATCAGTTATTAAGGTACAAAAAGTGTCCTCCCAGCATCACTTACACCAGTTAATAAGCAGAAATAATCAAATGGGTTATCTGAACACCAATGAAAGCATAAACATACAATGAAATATCTTGTAGCCACACACACACACACACAGAGACAGAGAGAGAGAGAGAGAATATTTTGCATGAATACTTGATGGCATGGGGAAATTATAATACTATAACGTTTGAGAAATTTTTTTGAGGAAAAAGCACAATGTGAAATAATTTACAGAATAATCCCAACTATGTTAAAATGTATATGCTTAAACAAAAAGACTGGGGAAAAATTAAAAAGACAAGAAGGAAATACCACAGGGAGTTATTAATGTTGATTACCTCCATGGGATGGGATTTGGGGTGACTTAAACTTTCTTAATTTTTTGTGCATGCAGACACTGAATTTTCAAATACTATGGGGCTAATACTTACCATTTGATTGACGTGTTTGTTATTATCAGTGTGTGGGGTCACTCACTCCCAGTTGCTTCACAGTATCATGAATGCTTTACTTTCGTCAACCAAATGGACGTGTGCTTTGGTTTATCCGTAATTCTAAGGATCACATTCATTCGTACTAGCACTATGTTATGGGCAAGATCTCTGCATTTAAGGAGTGTTCCATGTAGAAGGGGAGAGAAGACATTTATAGCATAAGAAGAGGAAAGAGCATGTCTGCTGAGAAATGGCAAAGTCTCCTAGAGGAGGTGGCATTTCAGCCCAGCCTTGAAGGATAAGTTGAATTTTTAATGAAACATTTGTTTTATTTTTCTTCTGACTCTATAAGAAATAAATGCTTGTTACAGAAAACAGAAAAATGTGGGAGCTATTAACACACATTTATAGGGTTATTATCAAGGTGGAACACTGTGCTAAATCCTACAGAGTACTTTTTAAAATCTCATATAATCCCCCTTCCCCACTCCCAGAAACCCCATAAAGTGAGTGTGATTACTTTGTTCATTTCGAAGGCAAGGAAATAGATGTGCAAAGGGATTGAATGAGCAATCTCAGGATATGCGATTGGAAAAGCAGCAGAGGTAGTACTGGAACACAAGTCCACCTGGTGCTGTAGAATAAAGAGTCAACATACAGCCCATTGCTTTCAGTCTCTTTTTTTCCTCTCCATGAGGCTTTTCCCTCATGGTGAAAATGAGGATTCTCTTGCTGCCTGCACTCTACTGAGTGGTCATCACTTTAGATAGACGGTAACTGAAGGCATGGAGTGGGTGAGATCACCAGGGAAACATGCAGAGAAGAGAGAAAGACCTTGGGAACAAGCCCTAAGCTCAGAGATGGGACACCTTCCCAGGTCAGGGCTGGTGGAGATCAGGAAAACTTCACAGTGCAGCTAAGCTTGGATGTGAACGTTAGTGGTTGAGAAGGAAGGATGGAGAAGTGGAGGTGGGAGAAGAGTGCCACAAGCAAAGGGAACAGCATTTGCAAAGGCATATCAGATGCAAGAGACAACATGTTACTTTGGAAAATCAGCGAGCGATTTCAGGATGGCTACAGCATAGGGTGCATGCATATGTGAGTATGCCTCCCTATGAGTGCATGCATGTTTCTGTGTACCTGGGTGTGGGTGTGTGAATGTATCTGTGTATATCTATGTGTCTACATGAGTGTGAGTGTGTGTTCAGAAGGCTGGGGTGATGAGACCCTAGAGAAGAAGTACACATATCTCTTCAAGATAGAGATTTTATTTCATTTAGATACATACTCAGAAGTGGCATTAATGGGTAATATGGTAGTTCCGTTTGCATTCTTTTTTTTTTTTTGGTGGAGGGAGGGAACTTCCATACTGCTTTCTGCAATGGCTGTACCAATTCACCTTCCTTCTGTCAACGTACCAGGGTTCCCTTTTCTCCAAATCAGTGTACAAAGGTTCTGTTTTCTCCACATCGTTGCCAACACTTATCTTTTGACTTCAGATCATGAAAGACCCTCTATTCTTTATAAAAGGTTTAGGATATTACGGAAAGAGTCTGGAAGCACAGTGAGATCTGCAAACAGATCCCTGAAAGCCAGCTAATCAGTAGAAACTTTATCTGGAAGGTAATGGAGAGCTTTTGAATTTCTTTTTTGATAATTACAAAAAATGATAAAATGAGAACCAGGCTTTCAGAAGATTCTTGGACTGGATGGTTTGGAGAAGCTAGGGGCAGGAGAGAAGGAGACCAGTTAGTAGGATATTACAAGAGTCAGAGTGGGAGATGATCAGCTTGTATATTAGAATGACAGCTATAGGGTGATGGTGAATTTGAGGCTCACAGGTATGAAGAACATGAGAAAATTAACAAGATTATCTGAGAAAGTCTATGACTCCCATCCTCACCCAACTTGACTGAGGTATGATTGAAAAATAAAAATTATCTATATTTAAGGTATACAATGTGATGTTTTGACATATATATACATCGTGAATGATGACCACAATCAAGCTAATTAACAGATCCATCACCTCACATAGTTACCTTGTGTGTGTGATGAGAATATGTGAGATCTATTCTTTTAACAAATTTCAAGAATCTAATACATTATTATAAACTATAGTCATGCTACACATTAGTTCTCCAGAACATATTCATCTTACAACTGAAAGTTTGTGGCCTTTGACCAATATTGTCCCCTTTTGTAGCCACCATTCTACTTTATGTTACTATGAGTTCGACTTTTTTTTGTTGTTGTTGTTGTTAAGGTTCCACATATAAATGAGATCATGCAGTACTTGTGTTTCTGTGTCTGGTATGTTTCACTTAGCATAATGTCCTGCAAGTTTATGATGTTATTGCAAACAAGATTTCCTTCTTTTTTAGAGCTGAATAATATTTAATTGCAGATGTATACATACCACATTGTCTTTACCCATTTATCTGTGGATGGACACTTAAGTATGTTTCCGCATCTTGCCTATTGTAAATAAACTGCAATGAACATTGAAGTGCATTTCTCTCTTCAAGATAGAGATCTTTCCTTCCTTCCTTCCTTCCTTCCTTCCTTCCTTCCTTCCTTCCCTCCTTCCTTCCTTCCTTTCTTTCTTTTTTTCTTCTTTTATGGAGTCTCGCTCTGTCATTAGGCTGGAGTTCAGTGGCGCGATCTTGGCTCACTGCAACCTTTGCCTCCTGGGTTCAAGCAATTCTCATGTCTCAATCTCCTGAGTAGCTGTGATTACAGGTGTGCACCACCATGCCCAACTAATTTTTATATTTTTAGTAAAGACAGGGTTTCACCATGTTGGCCAGGCTGGTTTCCAACTGCTGACCTCAAGTGATCTGCCCACCTTGGCCTCCCAAAGTGCTGGCATTACAGGTACGAGGCACTGTGCCTGGCCGAGATTTTATTTTCTTTGGGTGTATACTCAGAAGTGGGATTGATGGATCACATGGTAGTTCTATTTTTATTTTTGAGAACCTCAATGCTGTTTTTCGCAATGGCTGTACTCATTAACAGCCCACCATCAGTGTACAAAAGTTCCCTTTTTTCCACATCCTTGCCAACACTTGTTATCTTTTGACTTTTTAATAATAGCCATCCTTACAGGTGTGAATGATATCTCATTGTGGTTTTGATTTGCATCTCCCTAATCAGTGATGTTGAACATATTGCATACACCTGTTGACTATTGTTGAACATTCAAATCAACAGTTTAAAAGCATATTCTTACTTCATTTCTTCATCAATTTACAACAAATATTTACTGAGCACCTGCGCTGTGCCAGGACTATGCATGGTAGCCCCTAGCCCAGTGTGGAATCCAGACAAGGGACCAGACTTTTGCAACCTAGTGTTGCAAGAGCCCAAAAATCAGCAACCACAGAATGGGTCGAAGGCAGTGGAAGCACCAAAGCCAGTCTTGGGGGATCTGGGCGGGCTTCCTATACGAGGGGATTCTAAGCTGAGAGACACTGTGTGCGGAGCTAGGAATCCCCATGTGTATAAGATATGGTTTCTGCCCCAGTGGGTGGGGACAGACAAGTAGACGACACGATGCTATTTGACACTGGAATGCAGCTAAGCCATGCATATATATATATAATAATATATAATCTTTCTTAAGTCAGAAAAGAAGATTCTCCTTTGAGCAAATTTTCTCCTTTTAAAAAGGCCGAGCTATTAGGAACGATATCCACCAGGACTGCAAAGTGGTGCGTGAGCCCTCCCTGCAGCACACGCCCAGGACTTTGAAGCAGGGCGCAGGGTCCTCCTGGCTGCTGAAAGGAGTGGAGTTAATGAGGCCTGGTGGCAGGTGGTTAAAGGCCGGAGATCCGGCCTCCCAGTGGTGTCCATCGCCCTGGGTCTCCGCTCGCCTGGCTTATTTCCCTCCATGCTGGAGCAAACGCAGGCTGAAAGAGGGCCACATTAATTGGTTTGTGTACCCGAAGTGGGGATAGAGAGGGAGGAAAACCTTGTTTCAGGCGTTGACGGGGTGGGGGGGGGGCGGGGGAGTGAAATCTGAAACGCAGGGGAGAGAGCGACCGTCAGGCAATTTATGAACCGGGGTGGGGAGCACACCTCGATGGGGAGGTCACCGGCCCAACCCACCACTCTCCGGGAGCCTGAGGGCAGGGACAGCAGCAGGGGGCAGCATCCGCGTCTCTACGCTCGCAAGGGTTCCCCAGTTCCCTGGCCTCTGCTCCCCACTTCCTGCAGCCTCGGTCTCCGACAGGGGCGTGTGTGAGGGGCGGGCCCGCATGGAGAGGAGGGATTTTAGAAAAAGGCGAGGTAATTAGCATTCTCCGATTCCACTGGCTCTCCGCCGGCCCTGCTTTGCATACGCCCGTCCCACTGGCTGCCCGGGGTTTGCTGGGGTTCGGCAGGGTTTGCAGCCGCCGCGGCCGCTGCTGCGCTTCGGTGCAGGGCAGGCTGGCGCCGAGCAAGCCGGGGCCGGGAGCTGGGAGCCAGGAGCCGGGAGCCGGGAGCTCGGCGGCGGCGGCATCCGGGTGGTCTCAGTCCCACGAACACCGTGGCCGGCGCCCGGTGGCTTCTGCGTCCAGCCGGGCTCAGGGAAGAGCGGTCTAGACACTTTTTATTTTGGAAGAAAGGGGCAAGCCCCGGGGGGAGCTCCCTTCCCGGCCTGGCTCGCTCCCCAGTGCGCCCAGCTCCGGCCCGGACTCTGGAAGATGACTCCAGGGTCTGCTCTGTGTATTCCAGCGGCGGCGTTTCGGGGAGGCAGCCGAAAGTAGTAACAGTTGGTAGCAGCGGCTGGTGGAAAAGTGAGCCGAGGCGGCGAGGACTCGGCTCTCCCCGCGCCCCGCGGCATTCGCTGCTCGTCGCCGCTCCTTCCCCTTGACTCCCAGGCGGCTGCAGCATGAAGTGGCGCAGCGATGGCCAGGAGAGGTAAGAAGCCCGTGGTGAGAACGCTGGAGGATCTGACGCTGGACTCGGGTTATGGTGGCGCGGCGGACTCGGTGCGCTCGTCCAACTTGTCTTTGTGCTGCTCCGACTCTCACCCGGCGTCCCCGTATGGCGGGAGCTGCTGGCCGCCTCTAGCTGACTCCATGCACAGCCGGCACAACAGCTTTGACACCGTCAACACTGCCCTGGTGGAAGACTCCGAGGGGCTGGACTGCGCCGGCCAGCACTGCTCGCGGCTGCTGCCGGACCTCGACGAGGTCCCTTGGACTCTCCAGGAGCTGGAGGCGCTACTGCTGCGCTCGCGGGATCCCCGGGCAGGCCCGGCGGTCCCCGGCGGCCTGCCCAAGGACGCGCTGGCCAAGCTGTCGACGCTGGTGAGCAGGGCGCTGGTGCGCATCGCCAAAGAGGCGCAGCGCCTGAGCCTGCGCTTCGCCAAGTGCACCAAGTACGAGATCCAGAGCGCCATGGAGATCGTGCTGTCCTGGGGCCTGGCCGCGCACTGCACGGCGGCCGCGCTAGCCGCACTGTCCCTCTACAACATGAGCAGCGCCGGGGGCGACCGCCTGGGCCGCGGCAAGTCGGCACGCTGCGGCCTCACCTTCTCCGTGGGCCGCGTGTATCGCTGGATGGTGGACAGCCGCGTGGCGCTGCGCATCCACGAGCACGCCGCCATCTACCTGACAGCCTGCATTGAGAGCCTCTTCCGGGACATCTACTCGCGGGTCGTGGCCTCCGGATTGCCTCGTAGCTGCAGTGGCCCTGGGTCAGGCTCGGGTTCCGGCCCAGGCCCGAGCTCGGGCCCCGGTGCTGCCCCCGCGGCGGATAAAGAGCGGGAGGCCCCCGGGGGAGGAGCGGCGAGCGGCGGCGCCTGCAGCGCAGCCAGCAGTGCCAGCGGGGGCAGCAGCTGTTGCGCCCCGCCGGCCGCCGCGGCCGCCGCAATCCCGCCAGCAGCCGCCGCCAACCACCACCATCACCACCACCATGCGCTCCACGAGGCACCCAAGTTCACCGTGGAGACCCTGGAGCACACAGTCAACAACGACTCCGAGATCTGGGGTCTCCTGCAGCCCTACCAGCACCTCATCTGCGGGAAGAACGCCAGCGGTAGGTGGCCGCGCGGGTGCCACTCCCTCCCACCCAACCTGGCCAACTCTTGGCGCAAGTTTGCCTCGCGTCCTCCTCCCGCATCTTCCCAGCCACGCGCTATCCCAAGCCGCTGAGGAGGCGGCCGGGCTGGAGGTAGCCAGAACAGGAGTTGCCCGTTCCCTCCTGCACTCTGGTGCGCGTACTTTACCCCGCTGATAAGGTTCCAGGTCCCGGGGGCGCGCGGTTCCGCCCCTGGTGCGTGGCGGGGCGACAGCTGCCTCCAGCAGGCAGTGAGCAAAACCCAGAACCATTTTTTGGAGCAGGGTTGAGATCATTTGCGCTTAGTACATATACTCCACCCCAGCACTGTTTGTTTTGACCTTGAAGATGCCACTTCCCCAGGTGCATGAATTTGGCTCCCTAAGACTTGGGAGGAGGCGTGTTCCGCTCTCCGCAGCCCAGTGCTCCCACTTCCCCCACGCCCTCGTGGGGGCACTCAGTGAACGAGGGAAGGAGGGGCCTGGCGGTCCTACAAGCTGAATAGTTGAGAGCTTGCTCGGCCTAGACAGTCAGAGAGGTGTGTGTGGTGAGACTGGGGTGCGGGAAGACTTGTCGGTGCCAAGTTTTTCCGGAGCAGTTTTTGAGGGCCAGAGCACCCAGCTGGTGGGGGCTGCGGGATGGACAAAGACCCCAGTTCCAGCCTCCCAGCTCTTGGCCTCTCCATTCCCTCTGTCAGGGAGCTGCAGCTCTCACCACTTGGCTAAAGGAACGCCACTGGGGATCTGGGCAGTACGGAGCTGGCAGGGGGGTTGTCAGCTTAGGGCGTCGTTTCCAGCAGGTTCTATCATCCTCTCTCCACGCTCCACTGTTTTGAAGGCCTGACCTGGGTGGGTTTGAACCCGCAGTTCTGGCGTTGAAGGGGGTGGGGCCGGGGCGCTTGTTTTCGAGAGCTTGCGCTGGCGGTCCTGCCCGTCTGCGAAAGCCGGGGCTAGACACTTCAAAGCTTCAATTTTCCACAGGAAATGGTAGAAGCGTAACTGGAGACTCTAAAGACGAAATAAAACTTTGTTACATATTCGGCGGTTTGGCCAGAGGTTGCTTGGTTGGAGCTGAAATGCAGTCTTTCTGGGCAGATTTCATTCATGTTGCTGCCTGTCTGTTTCTAGGGGGCTGGAGGAGCAATGCGGTGGGCGGTGCCAAGGGTGTGCATGTGCGTGTGTGCGTGTGTAAGTGTGCCTGTGAGTGTGCGCAGGAACCAGCGGGCGCGCAGGGCGCCGGGCTCCGACCCTGCAGCTCTCAGTCCCTTCACCTGGATTTGATCATGAGTGGGGGAGGGGAAGGAAGGCGCAAAGCGGGTGTGTGTGTGTGTGTGTGTTGCGGGGTGAGGGGGCAGTGTGTGTTGGAAAGGGGAATCCACGCTGATCTTGGAGACTCTTCGGGGTCTCTTTCCCAGAGCCCTTCCCCCTCTGCTGCCAGCCAAGGGCAGAATCCTCAAAGAGTGGATATCTTTGAGGCCACACACACACACACACACACACACCCTGAAATCTCGATTAAGATGGAAACATCTGGGGAGAAGGCATTGGGCTTTGTATGTGCTTCTTCAGAATGCCAGGATTCACCTGCAAAACTTGGGAGCTTTGGACGGGACTGCTCTTTGCTTGAAACTCTACCCCCACCGAAAAGCACAGAGGGGCTTAACCTCCTTCCTGGTGGCTCTCCTGACAATTATCTTTTACTCTTTGCTGCCCCCAACTTCCAACTCCTTACCCACCTTCTGGGACTGGAACCTCCTCTTTTTTCTCCCTCAATTTTCCTTTTGGGAGGCTCGAATGTGGAAATCTGGGCACCCTGCTCCACCTCTGTCTTTGCCATTCTCCTGAAGTTGTGAGTTTGGGCAGGTCACTTTACATCTCTGGGCCTCAGTCGCCTCATCTGTAAAATAGGGGGCTAGATATGTAATACACCTCTTGTAGCTGTGTGTTAGTAGCATCTATATTTTTTCAAATCGGTTTTACTTTTATGAACCTTAACGTCTTTTAAAAACAGTTTTTGTATTTATCCTTTTTGGAGGAAGTATAATTGAAGGAAGGAGAAGACCACAGAGTTGGTTTTGGGCAGGGTGAGTGTGTGACGGTTGGGGTTTGCTGCCATCACAGCTTTTCCCACACTACAGTGCTTACCTCCTGGGTTTCGGGGCCCCTTCAGCCTCCTCTGGGTATAAGATATACCATAATTTCATTGTGATCTCTTCATCTCTTTTCTTTGGGCTCATTTAAAATGTCAGGTCACTTATGCAGAAGAGTTAAGGAAAGAGTGATTAATTCCTTAGGTATCTGAATCATACATTAAACATCAAACCTATTTCTTAAACTATTTTGTACGCAGTCTTTCTGATTTGCAAGCCTTAGTAAGAACAAAATACCTTACTTACTAGATTTCCCCTCCTTTAACTTGGTAGCACTACTTATTTATTCATTTGTGAATTCATTTGTTCACTGGTACTTATTGCAGTTGCTAAATGCTAGGGTCTGAGCAAGCGATGGTAAGAGGTAATAATGGCGGACATGTATCCACCAGGGCTCTGTATATTGACCCATTTTATCCCCAGTACCTCTTGAAAAGGTACTACTATTATCCTCATTATATAGAAGAAGAAACTGAGTCACAGGGAACTGAAGTAAGTATCTTGCTTACTTGAATGCAGACAGCCTGGTTCCAGAGTCCATATTCTTAACCCCTGTGTATATGACTCTTCAGTGACAGATGAGTTCCCTGCCTTCAGGCATCCCACCTGCCCTTTATTACCTACACAGGTGAACAGAGACCCTTCACAGCCTGACAGTCTTCCTGTCCCAATTTATATACCTTTTGTTCCTCTCAAACGGAACTGGGCAGAACTGGATTTTACATGTTTTTCTATCCCCTGCTATGCCTAAGAGAGGCCCTAGTACACAGTTGGAGCTTATTAGATGCCTGTTTGAGTTGAACAAACTCTCGTACTGTATTACACAACGATGTCCTGAAAGAAGCGATTGCTTTTTGAGTTTCTTGAATCATCTTTGCAAGTTTTTCTACTTTGTTGTTTTTGTTGTTCTAAAGAAGGAGTCTCACTATGTTGCCCAGGCTGGCCTTGAACTCCTGAGCTCAAGCAATCCTCCCATCTCCGCAGGATAGCCGGGACGACAGGCAGGCACTGACTCCAAGTTCTGCTTCCTTGGTTGCCCCTTCTTACTGCCCTTTCTATACCTGTCCACCTTTCTAATTTGCTGCTACAAAGCTGCCCAGGCTAAGGAATTGTGAAGCTAGTCACATGGGACTGGACTCAGAAAACAAAAGATAATTGGCTCTAAAGTGAAAGAAGGCTTAGGGGCTCTCAAAAATTACATCCATGAGCTTGCTATGGGCATGAACTTTGTGGTTCTGTAAAAACTCTTCAGAACTGGAGTTTTGTGTTCATTTTCAGCTGTCTTGAAGGGCTGGGGCATCAGCTAAGGGACCCCTTGGATGTTTCTGTAGTGTTTTAAAAATTTGACTTGATAGAGCTGAGTAAGGAGTGGGCAGAAGTACTTCACCGTGCCTTTGTATGTGCTAGTCATTGTGCCTTAAACTCCTGTAGAGCTGGCCAGTTCCTACTCATCCTTGAAGAGCTGGCTTCAACAACGAGTTCCTGGCTTCCTTGTGAGGGCTTCACTGATGCAACCCCTTCTCCCTTCTTATTCATGTTTGTGTCTCCTTCCATATCACTCAGCACAGTGCCCGGCACTTTGTATAACAGATGTGCGCTACTGCTTGTTAAATGAATATAACCAGCTTATTGAATTTTAGGCATTTAAAATTTGCCGATCAGCCATAAAGTCAGTTGTTAAGAGAATGGCCTCTGGTGTTAGACCTCTTGGGTTTGAATTTCAAGGCTGCCATTTTCTAGCTGTGTGTTCTTAGGTATGTGACCCAACCTCTCTGTGCTCCAGTTTCCTTAGCTGTAAAATCGAGGTAATAATTACAAGGATTGAATGAGATTATGTGTCTAAGGCTATTATAATCTGGTGCTGACACATGGTAGGTGCTAAAATGATGATAACCGTTGTGATAATCCAGGCATGATGGTATCTCTCATCTCTATCACATCCAGATTAATTCATTCCCACATGCTCAGGGTGGATTGAGCCAACAAGGCACTGAATTTTAACTGAATCCCCTTTTTAATAAAACACCAAATAACCTGTACGCCCACCTCAAGGATCAATGCCATGGGCACAGCCCTGTAGCCAGGGTCACAAAAAGATTGTTTTGGTCAAAGGAAAGTAGCTTCTTTTTGAGAGGCTGAGGCAGGAAGATTGCTTGCGGCCAGGAATTTGAGACCAGCCGAAGCAACATAGTGAGATCCCATCTCTACTAAAAAAAAAAAAATTTAAGGTAGCTTATTTTATTAGCTGTATTTTCAAATGGTATCTATCTTAGTGAAGGGGCACCAGGAAACTTTCTGGAAGTGGTCCCTTATGTTGACTGGGATGTGGGTTCAGAGGTGTATGCATTTGTCAAAACTCATCCAAAGGTAAACCTAGTATTTGTGCATTTTACCGTACTGTGAAATATACTTCAGTAAAAAAAAAGACACATCAAAAAAAGCCATAGGCATTCTTGAATTCAATTTTGTTTTAAATGTGCAATTTGAAGGGCAGACTGGAAGACATGGTGTGGAATGATGAAAGGGAAAGAGAAAGAGAGAAAGACCTTAGACTTAGATCTAGCTCCAAACTTTCACTCTACCGTTCTCTAGCAAGTGACTTAATTTTGCTGAACTTAGTTTTCTCATCTGTACAGTTAGGATTACAAAACAAAAGAGGATGTATCTTAAAAAGGAAGAAAACCCAAACTGAACACAAAGGGCAATTACAAGGATTAAATCAGATACAGTTTATAAAAGCACCTGTCACATAGTAGGCACTCGATAATAATGGCTTCCTTAAAAAACAGATTATTGCGGCTGGTGATAACAATAATAATAATACTTCGGGGATTTTGAATAGTCTCTTTCATTTCAGGGATCCCCAGTCACTTTATAAACGTTAATTAACACGAGCCCTCACCTGCCAGCACGGGCTTGGTGGGTAGGTTGGTTTTGAGGTCTTTTGCTTTTCTATTGCCTCTGCACAAAATGCTTGCTCAGCTGTTTTCCTGTCCCTAAACTGGTCATGCTGTTTGTGGTGCAGTGTTGCTGTGTTGGACCAAAAATGCCACGGAAGAAACCCAACTTCTTAAGAGGCACAGCAAACGCTCTCTCAAGAGCCAGCCGTAGCTGTGCCTGTGCTCACAGAGCACGGTTTTAATTAACTGACTTGATGTAAATTAAAACCTGGAATTTGGGTCAGTAGAGGGTTATTTGGTTTTCTGTGCAGATCTGCTAGTTCAGTGCTGGGACATTTGAAGTTGGGTGTTTCCTGAAACATAAAATAAAGGTAACAAAATCAAACAATGAGGGGCTAACCTGAAGACCTGGGGTCAAGGACAGGGTGCTAATGAACTTTGAATAGAAGGCCTCTAATTTGGAGTCTGTTCGTATTTGTGACCTTGAGCCAGGCACCAAACTAACCTATGAAACTGGTCTGATTATTATCTACTGAGAGGTAAATATAAAATAGTAATTGACTCTGGAGTCAGACACACCTGTAAGCTGCTGTTTCCCTATCTGTAGAATGGGTATTGTAATAACAGCTATACTTGTATAGCTTATTACATGCCAGGCACTGTTTTAAGAGCTTTATGTGTTATAATCATTATAGTTACATTATTATTATTATCATTGACACAAAGTTTCGCTCTTGTTGCCCAGGCTGCAGTGCAATGGCGCAATCTCGGCTCACTGCAAACTCTGCCTCCCAGGTTCAAGTGATTCTCCTGCCTCAGCCTCCTGAGTAGCTGGGATTACAGACATGCGCCACCATGCCTGGCTAATTTTGTATTTTTAGTAGAGACAAGATTTCACCATGCTGGCCAGGCTGGCTTCGAACTCCCGACCTCAGGTGATCCACCTGTCTCGGCCTCCCAAATTGCTGGCATTACAGGCTTGAGCCATGGCACCTGGCCTCATCAGCTACTATTAAAGACAGTTCCAAAATCTCAGTAGCTTGACACAATAGAAATTAATTTCTTATACACTTAAACTCTGATTGGGAGAGGAGGGGTGTTGCAGGAGACAGGAGGTCATTTAGGTAGAATATGCCTTTTTTATCTTCTACATGTGGCCTTCAGCGCCTTCCTTGGACACTCATCCAGCCAATAGGTAGAGATTGACAGTGAGTGTGGAGGAACTTAAGAAAGGTGGTATAGGTTAAGCCTGGAGGGACTTACATTGCTTGTGTCCACATATCATTGACCAGATGTATCACTGGCTCTCTGACCACTAGTACCTGTGTGCCTCCTTCTTCCTAAGCACAAAACACATTCTCTTTTCCCTAAGGGAGGAACCCACATTTTATCTGATCCCTACTTCCAACTTCAAGTTCATAGTCATTGGATATTATTCAATCCTATCCATGAAGCTGAGTGTGGCACCTTACCATGGTCCAGGGACCCATGAGCCGAAACAAACACATTTTCTGCCACTCTGCCTCCATATCCCACATCTGAGCAGGGTGGGATAACCATCTTGAAACTCCCATTTGGAAAAGATAATCATAGAAGGTATGCAGCAGTCACTAGTCCTCAGTAGTCATGAAATCTTGCCAAGTAAGCATTGTGTGGTTGTATCCTAGCAGTGGGTGAAGTTCCTGGATTAGGTCTTGATTCTTCTCCTGAGGGGAATTAACTGGTTCGTTGTTCTCCACACTCTCAGCCATGCTGGTAGGAGAATTTTCTTTGTTATTTTCCTTGGCCACACCTGAAGTTGGTCGTGGGGAGTATGGCCTTCTCGGGGGCTCTAAATCTGTTGTCACCTAGTTCTTGCCCTTGAACTTCTGGGGGTCCAAGGATTGTTTTAATGCTGTAATAGTAAAAGACTATTAAAATCAAGGTTTACAGATTTTGCAATGCAATTCCCTCAACAACTTAGTAGGACTTTCATCTATGATGTCTAATATGCCAGTAGCCACACCCAAAGTTATTTCCTATACTTAATTCTGAAGCCTGGGTTATTACTTCCTTTTCCCCATACCTCTCTTTCTCTCTAAATGTAATGGCATCTACCTTGAGGCCATCAGGCTTAGGTAGAAAGCTTATATTCTTAATATGATACTTATTTCACTTAAATGTCTTCTCTTTACCCTTATTGTTTGTGGTTTAGACATAGTTATCTGTTTTTACCTCTCCACTATTCCTTTCTAATATCACTTTCTAACTGGTTAATTTATGCCTGAGTTCTTCTCTTTCCCTAGTACCTTGCTTAACTCAGCCAGGAGCAGTTAGCAAACTCTACTACCATTATTTTTTCCAGTCTTTCTACAGAGCTTACAGGCTTAGTAGGCATGAGCTCTGACTACTAAGTTATCGTAGATGACAGTTTAATGAGAAGACATTTTGCTTCTGTATCACATGGGTCTCCAGTTTTTCAGGCTCTAATATAACCTGCTACCTGACTTCTACGCCAATGTCCCATGTCTTAAGCACCCCAGTTCTGGAACTAAGTTCTATATTAGTTAGGATGATGCTAGCTGATGGGTCCGTTCATCCTAACATCTTAGTGGCTAAACACAATAAAAGCTGCTTTCTCATTCAGGTAGAGTCCAACTGATGGCAGGGGAGAGAGGTGCTCTGTTTCTGGAAGTTGATGGAAGCTCTTAGACACATAACTCCCAGAGACTTCTCTCATTGAGGGCGATAGAGAATGTGGAGGATCGTGTGGGAGGTTTTTATGATACAGTCCTGGATATGGGTGTGTCAATTCCTTCCACATTCCAACGACCAGAACTCAGTCACATGGTTTCCACTAGATGTAAGGGGGCTGGAAATTATGGTCTCTGGCAGGGCAGCAAGCCAGAGCCACAATTCTGTACTATCAGAGGGGTATAAGTATTTGTTAAGAGAGCTAGCCATCTCAACAACCTTATGAAGCAGCTGCTATTATTATCTCTATTTTTCAGATTAAGAAGTTGAGGAACAGAAGGTTGAATGAATTTGCTTAAGGTGACGTGGCTTGCGAGTGGCCAGCCAGATTTGAATTAGGCAGTTGGCAGTCTGCCTTATAGAATGCTTGTAGGATTAAAATGACATAATCGATGTGAAATGTTTATTCTAGCATCTCATTCATGGTATGCACGTAATAACTGTTATCTTTATCTTTATTATTATTAATAGTATCATTCTATGCTGAAAATGGACTAACAGTGAATAGGTATGAAGCTCTCTGCCTTGGGTAAAATGTAAATCTAAACTAGTGGGTGCTCCAGGGAAATTGTATTACATGTCTTTTTCCCTTTGCCATCTCTCACATTTTACCCACAGGGGGAACTACCAGTTGCTGAACCCAGGGACGATTCCAGAATTTCCACACAAATGACTTCATTTAATCTCCACACTCCTCTTGTGAAATGACTCTTTCTTTTCCCCATTTTGCTGAAGAGGAAACTGAGGCTCAGAAAAGTTTAGCAACTAGTTCAAGATGCCACAGGTACAAAGTGGTAGAGTTAGGATTTGGGCTCAAGAGCCTGTGCTCTGAACTGCCACAACCAAGTGGTGAAATCTGGATCATAGGGGCCTCCAGGAGGATCCCAGGAATCCAGTGCAGCCCAAGGGGCGTGTGGGGTGGAGGGCGGGGCTTGCCTCTGTGGTGGTGGTTATGGTTGATGATTGTCCTTGTGCATAATATTTGGTCGCAGATCTTTTTTTAGTTCCCACCAGCTTCCCCTCTCCCTGGCTGTCCCATGAGTCACTTCCCAGCTGTCCATCAGATCACAGCATAGCCTCCTCAGCTCTGAGGCCCTGGGGAAATAGCTGGCGTTATCATCTCCAGGCGACAGCTCCCTCCATACCCTGCCTAGTTGGGTGGGCTCAGTGCCATAAGATGTGCAGGCCCTCTCACAAGTGGAACTGAATTCAGAAAACTGTGGCATAGCGGAGAATTGATTCCATTTCTGCTGCAGAGGAGACTGAGTCGGGTCCTCCCTGGGAATCACAGAGCTGGGTTTTTCCCAGACTCTGGAGTTAGGTGGACCAGAGTTCAAATTCTGGCTCTATTGCCTACAAGCCAGGTGACCTTGGGCAAATTAGTTCATCTTTCCCAGCCTTAGTTTTGTCATCTGCTTAATAAGGATAATAGTAGCACTCCCTCATAAAGAAAATGTTGTTGAGAGAATAAAATTAGATAATTCATCTAGAAAAATATTGGACACGTCATAAATACTCAATGCCTGTTAACAATCATCATTATTATTAATAAGTGCTTATGCTGTGCCAGTCTTTTTGCTTAAAGAACTGCTCCCTGGATGTTGGCTCATTTACTGAGTGACTGAAAAGGTTTCAATAGTTTGTCAGTAACCAGACTTCTGGACTTTGACCACCTATTAGCTGTGTGATGTCAGGCAAGTTACCTAACCTCTCTGTGACTCAGTCTTCCGCTTTGTTATGTGAGAGTAATAAGTGAATAACCTAATTCTTTTTGTTTTTTTGTTTTTTGAGACAGAGTCTCACTCTGTTGCCCAGGCTGGAGTGCAATGGCATGATCTCAGCTCACTGCAACCTCTGCCTCTTGGGTTCAAGCAATTCTCCTGTCTCAGCCTCCCAAGTAGCTGGGATTACAGGCATGTGCCACCATGCCCGGCTAATTTTTTTGGTATTTTTAGTAGAGATGGAGTTTCACCATATTGATCAGGCTGGTTTTGAACTCCTGACCTTGTGATCTGCCTGCTTTGGCCTCCCAAAGTGCTGGGATTACAGGCGTGAGCCACCACACCTGGCCTATGAAACCTAATTCTTAAAGCTGTTGGGAAGTGCCTGACATGTAGAAATTGCCTCATACATGTTGGCCATTGTTGGGTTTTATTATATTCATTATGACTGTTTCTATGGGCAACTGTGTTAAATGTTAAGCAACACAGTCCCTGCACTCATGGAGCCCGCAGGCCTGTGCTGGGTTTAATTTATTCGTCAAAGAACTACGCAGTTGTAAATTTACAACTGGTGACATGTGCTACGAAGGAGAGACATATAGGCTGTCAAGAGTCTTTGCCAGGGCTCTTGATGCGGTTGGGAATAAGGCTTCACTAAGGAAATGAGAAAGTAAGGCTTTAGTAAGGCTTGAGTGAGGCTTGAATGAGGCTGAAGCATGGCCAAGTTGGTGGAAAAGGTAGGAAGAACACTTGGTGAATGCAAATTCCATGTGCAAAGGGCCTGTGGCAGAGGAGAACATGTGGGGAAGGTAAAATGACCAGTGCACCTGGAATGGGAAAGGGTAGCGGGGGGAGCCTGGTGAAGGTTAGTCTAAGCATCTGCCAGATTAAGCAGGCTTTCACCGAGGGCACTGGAGAGCCCTTGAAAGCTTTTAAGGAGGGAGATGCAATGATCAGATTTGTGTTCTAAAAAGATCATGTTGACAGTAGTTCAGAGAGTGGACTGGAAGGGTGAATGTGGGAAGGCTGGTTAGGTATTCTCGTCATCCCCATCTTACTCAAGAAGAATCTGAGGCTGTGACACATTAAGTCACTTGCCAGGTGTGTTGGTAAGACAGTAAGTAGAGAACTCAATTTAAAAACATATAGAATTTAAGTCTGAGGGACTTCAAATTCAACCTTCCTCTCACCATGCCATGCCTTATTCCAAGGGAACATCTGGTTTAACTCTCACATATTACAGATACGGAAACTGAGGCCCAGAGTAGGATACTGTCTTGTCCAAGATTACACAGCAGAGTTGGAACCAGTATCCCAGGTTTCTGGATTTTTAGAGCCCAACTCTCATCTGCAGTGATGTATTGTCTCCTCTAAACCAGATCACTCATGGGAAGCATAGTGGGATGAGAGCCTGCATTGTCCATAGCAGTTTGGAGATTAATTTACGATCTGGCTGTAATATCTCTGGTTTTACTATACATCTCACAGTAAAATAAATGCTAGTCTGGAAGCATGTGGAGGTCCCCATTAGATCGTGGCTGAACCAATGAAAGCAATTACTGTGAAGATCAGGTGTGCTAAATGCAGAATCAAATTAACACTTTCCCCGGGCATTCACATCTGAAAGCAAATCAGAGAGGCAGCTTTGAGGAGGGGTAAGTGAAATCTTCAAGTACAGTGCCTGCCTCCGAGGTTGAGATTGCATGGATTAACTGATTTACTTTGGGTGGCATGTGTCATTGTTCCTTCCTAATCCCAGCTCAGGGTACCACCCAGGGAGTCGTGATGTGCCCAAGAAGCACGCCAGACCTAAATTAACCTCTTTTCTTTCTCTGGATGCTTCTGCCACCCGCCAAGTACTGGGGAGGTGGCACAGCCTTTTTCTCTCTCTGCCTCCTCCCTCAGCCCCTTTCAGCCTTCTCTATGCTGACTTTGAGGTTTGGGGACTGGGCTTACCCTCGTGAGCAGAGCCACAGGTGCTTCCTGGCCTCATGGAGCTTGTGGGCTTGAGGCGGGTTTCGTTTATTCACAGATAGTCACACAGATATCAAACTGTGCTTGTGACAGTTGCTCCTCTGGAGAGGTTCCTGGGGCCAGGAGCATGTGACGGGGACAAAGCCTCCTTAGACTGCGGGTGAGGTCCAGGACGGTGCCTGTGAGGAGAGGAGATCTCCCTCCCTTGTGCTTACAGTGGGGATTGGAACACCAGACATTCAGAGGTGGAAGGCTCCTTGTCAGCCTCCTCCACCTGGTGCTGGTGGGGTCGCAGGCGGTGGGGAAGCCTGCAGGGATGGGGTGGTAAGGGTTTGATCTGTGCACAGGTGATTGGAGCTCCTCCTTCCCACCTGGAAGTCTGCACCACCAGGGCAGGCAGAGGGCGGAGAGCAGGGAATCTCATCCCCATGTTAGCGCCTCTGATTCAATCTCCTTCCCTTTGGAAGCCCTCCCCACCCTCCTGCTCCTGCCATTCTACAGCTGCCATTGTTGGGACAGACGATAGGCCTCTTGCTCAGCTTGCTGCGGCAGCCATGGTGGAAGGAGGGCAGGGGCCAGTGTGGGGGGCCAGCGGAGGCCTCTCTCCCCCTCCTCACCCCCACCTCTCCCCATCTAGGTCAGCTGGCTGCTCTTGCTGATTCAGCTGCTGCTCTGAGTTTTCTGTCTCCCAGCATGAGAGCTATGGATTAAGGAAACAGACCAGGAGCAAGCTGGCGCCTTCACAGCCTCTGATGGCCCCATGATGTGGAGCCTCGAGGGGCAGCTGGGAGCCTGTGCTGGGGCAGGAAGTTGCCTGAGCCCCACAGTGCATGGGAAGTCCTTGCTTGGCTCAGGCCCAGGAGGGTGGGCCCGTGCTGTGTGACCTCACGCTCCTGACCTCTCTGAACCTCATTGCCCTCACATGAGAGTTGGAAATAATGATCACACCAGGTTCTGGTGTTGGTAGAGTTGCAAGTGTCTAATGAGGAAATGCTTTGGAAAACCAGGAAGCCCAGCGCATAGTCATGGTAAAAGCTGATGTTTCTGAGCATTTGCCACATTGCCGGCACCAGTTTATTAATGGAGAGCATTAGCTGCTCTATGAGACAGGTATGGTTATCGGCTCTGTTTTACAGATGAGGACACTTGGGAATGGTGGGGAGACTTGCTTAAAGTCCTACGGTTAGTAAGATGCAGAGTGGGGACTCTGCCCCTGGTTCTTGGCCTGTGTTTCTAATCACCATGCCTTGAGGAGGGAATGTGCGATCTGAGAGAGATCTGACTCAGAAATCATGGAAGATGACTGGGGAGTATTTAGGCACCTGGGGTGAGTAACATCACCCCTGTCATGGGCAGAGAAGTGAGGCAGCTGGCCCAAGATTGTGTGGATAGGAGCAGCAGAGGCTGGGGTTGAACCCAGGCCATCTTGCCTCAAGGCCTGAGCACATGTGAGGGGAGGCGGGGAAAAGGTGTGAGTCTTTCCAGGCCAGGCCATGCTGTGTTGTGACCAGTGGCAAAGCCCTGTTCTCCTACTTGCCCTGCTAGGGTTGGGCTGCAGATTTGCCGCTGCTGAGCTTCCCAGAAGCCTGTTCAAAAGGAGCACTCATGAGCCAATTCCACAATTCTTTGTATGGTGGATGAGGCAGCCTTAAAACTAGCTGCTACAGCTGTGCCTGTTGCTTAGGCCAGAAAGAAATTTCTCAGTAGGAGACTAGAAGCCATTATTAAGATGCATTTAGCGACCTCACATTTCAGCCCGTGGTTGTTAAGAAAGAACAAGGAGAGCTGCTTCTTGATCTGCAAAGGGTCTCTCCCACGCCTCCCTGCTGCCTTCACCCCCTCCCTCATTCCTTATGGAATGTCCAGTTGTTGTCCTTTGTGTATAAAGAAAAGGTAGGAGTTGGGGCAGTGTATAATGCTTCCAATAATGTTCTAGAGGAGGGTCTTAGGGTCAGAAGGTAGCCTGGAAATGTATATCTAAGTCAGACGGTCTGTAGAGAAGTAGAGTGAGTTCATATGCTCCTCTGGGACAAAAAACCAGACCACACATTGCAGCTGCAAATACAGTCATCAGCAAGCTGGTGTGCAAGTTTAGGGAGGCAGGAGAGAGCTGGGTGGGACCTGGGCTTTGGAGAGGTTTCATCAGTGTGGTCAGATGAGACAGCGCTTGAAGCTTTAGTACCAGAAGGGGACATGAGGCCCACTTTAGAGCAAGCTGTGTGATCTCAGGCAAGTGACTTAACCTCTCTGGACTTGTTTCTCATCAGAAAAATGGAGATAAGAAATATACCAGGTTTCCAGGATTGTTTTGAGGCTCAAAGGAGTCCTCAGATATAAAAGTGCTCTGTAAACTGTAAAATAACCATTCATTCAATTATTTATTCAAAAAATATTTATCGAGAGCCTACTATGTACTAGGTATGGTTCTAGATACTTGGCATCCATTAATCCATAGAAAAAAATCATTGCCTTTACAGAACTTACATTCTGTTGGGGGAGGCCCTACATAATAAACACACTAAGTAAGTAAAAGTGTTAGAAGGTGACACCTGCCATGGAAAAAATAAATCAGAGTAAGTGGAATAGGGAGGGTAGGGGTGGTTGCAATTACAGCATGGTCAGGGTGGCCTCACTCCAAAGACGAGATTGGTGTGGAAAGATGAAGGAGGTGAGAGAATTGATCATGTTGCTGTCTGGGAGAAAAGTGTTTCAGGCAGAGGGAACAGCCAGTGTAAGGGCCCTGAGGTAGGAATAGCTGATGACCCATTGAGGTGGAGAAACTTGAGTGAGGAAGAGGCATAAGAGGTGAAAACACAGGGTCATAGCAAACCAGGTTGGGCAGGGCCCCATAGGCCCTTGTAGACTTTGGCTTTCATTCCTAGTGAACTGGGAAGCCACCGCAGGGTTTTGAGTAAGGACTGGCAGGTCTGGTTGAAGATGGACTCCAGAGGAGCAAGAGTGCAGGCAGGGAGACCAGCGTGTGGAGGCTCTTCCATAGCCCAAGCAGGAGAGGATGGTGGCCTAGCTAGGGTGGCAGCCATGGAGGTGAGCTAGGAAGATGCTTCTGGCTGTAACTTAACGGTGGAGTCAACAAGTTCGTGTTAATACATTGGGTGTGGGATGTGAGGGAATGAGGGGGGTCAAGGAAGACTCTCAAGGGTTTTTGGTTTGAACAATGAGGAGGATGGAGTTGCCATAAACTGAGATTGGAAAGTCTATGGAAAGAGCAGGTTTGGAGATGGCAGGAAGATCAGGGCTCCAGCTTGGGACATGCAAAGTTCAAGGTGCCTTTTAGTGTCCAGGAGGAGATGTTAACCGGCCGCTGGATATTCATTCAGGATTATGTAGCATTCAGGAGAGAGGATGGTTTGGAGATATAAATTTGGGAGTTGAGATCCTGTAGATGGTTTTTAAAACCATGTGGTGGGCAAGGTCACTGAGGGAGTAAGTGTAGAAGGGGCAAGAAAACCAAAGACAGAGCCCTTTCTTGGGCCAGGCAGAAGAGAAGGCACCAGCAGAGGAGGCTGAGAAAGAGCAGCCAAGTGAGAAGGAGAACTGGGAACATCCTAGAAGTCAACAGAAGGTAGTGTGTCCCCAAGAAGGAAGTGGTCCATTGCATCAGGTGGTATTCAAGGTAGTTATTTTCACTGCACCCCCAAATTCTGCGAGTATTTCTGCCTGCAACTGTTGGAGACTGTTTCAGGTCCCATGAGGAGGCAGCACTGAGGTCAAGTGCAGTGGCCTGTCATCCCAGTGCTCTGGGAGGCCAAGGTGGGAGGATCGCTTGAGGCCAGGAGTTCGAGATAAGCCTGGATAACATAGCAAGACCCTATCTCTAAGCGAAATGTAAAGAGTTAGCTGAGAGTGGTGGCATGCACCTGTCGTCCACCTACTCGGGAGGCTGATGTGGGAGGATCACTTAAGCCCAGGAGTTTGAGGCTGCAGTGAGCTGTGATCTTGCTACTACACTCCAGTCAGGGTGACAGAAAGACTTTGTGTCAAAAAAAAAAAAAAAAAAAAAAAAAGCTTCATTGATGTGCTTATTGGGAACCACGCTAACCGTAATGATCCAGAGGATATTTGTGAAGCTTTCCTAAGGGAAGAGAGGGAAAATGCCCGTAGTATGTCATCTATAAACCATAAACCAGGGCATTAGCCCAAATCAGTGACTTTGATCTGGGTTCTCATGGAGTAAGGCAGGGAGGCTTCTCACTTCCACCCTGTACACACACTTCAGCAGTTGTTCCTCTTGTATCTGTTTTATCAATACTGGGATTTTGCGTAAGATGTAGAGTTTGAAGAGCACTAGCCTGGGTGATGAGCAAGTCCTTCCTTCTCTGGCATCTCAGGAGGCTCTGACTACCCAGGGAGCTGGGATCCCACAGTAGATATGGGCTTTGACTTTGGTCAATGAGACAAGCTCGGAAAGTGTGTTCTGCTGAGGCTCAGAGAAGCCCCTGAATGAGGCCAGGCAAGTGACGCAGGGCAAGGAGGGGAGGGAAAGGAGAGTGCTACACTTGGAACTTTCGTAGAGCTCCAGGACACAAAAGGGATGGGAGAGAGAAGACAGGGAATGAGGAGAACCAATATTGGAAATAATCTGAACTGGCAGAATTCAGGGTCCGACAACCGGATGCTTCGCAGTTGACTCTCCCTTCCTCCTCCTGCTCCCCACAATTATTTGCAGTTCTGCTCCCCCGATCCATGCAAAGCTCTTTTGTGTTTCTCCTTCACTGCTGCAGCCTCACCTCCCAGGTGGCATTGCTGATTGGCGGCAGCAGAGGTAGAACTCATCAAAGCCATCTCTGAACCAAAAATAGCCCATCCAGCCGGATACTTCCCATCCTTCCATGCCAAAGTGCTGGTTCTCATTTGTCAAAGTTGGCATATCCACCTGATGGCTCTCAAAGGTCCGAGGTTGAAAACAGAAAGGATCAGTCCTGCATTCCTAAACCCTGATGTGAGCAAATGATGACTTTGGGATATTGTGACTTGTATCATGTAAGTTACTTACTCACTAAATCGTCTAATCTGGTTGATTTTAAGGGGAGGGATCATATGGTAGTTACATCAAGGGTCTGAAGTCAGACAGTCTGGGTGCAAATCACAGCATGATCCCTTACTAGTTGGGCCACCTCAGGCCAGTTCTCTCTGAGCCTCAGTTTCTTCCCTTGTAAGCATGCTCACCTCATAGGAGTGTTTGGGGTTAAAACAGAATGACGTGATGTCTATAAGCACTTAATGTGTGGCAGTGAGTGCTTGTTATATGTTGGCTGTTATTGTTGGGACTGTCCTTCCCCAGTCATAGAAAACTTCTATTATAACACTCATCAGGTTATACTGAATGGCCCACTAACCTGTCAGTCTTTACAGATCATCTTGTGTCTCTAGCACAGCATCTGGCACATAGTAGGCACTTCAACATACTTGTTCAATAAACGGATGACACCATGGAATATAAACTTCAAGCAAGCATAGATATTTGTCTGTTTTATTCATTGCTATTCCCCCAACACCTAGAAGAGTGCCAGAGTATAGTGCATCCTGAATAAATATTTGCAGCCTGTGAAATGAACTGTGAATTAATGGAGCTTCACTGACAGGCAAATCCAGAGCTTGTTGCTAACCATTGGTTAACTGGCTGGGAGTCTTCCTGCATATTTCTGAATTCTCAGCCCTGAACAATGCTCCTTTTCAAAGCTTGCTTCTCTTTGAAGAACAGAAAGGAAGTGATTGCCCATTATCCCTTTGTACCCAGTTTCTGCCCATGAGATGGCACCTCGTTCTAATCCAAAGTTGAAAGCTGTGTCTGCATAGACTTTTGGATCTTAGAGCTGAGAGAAGCTTCACAATTCTCCGGGTGCAGCCCTGCTGTCTTCAGTCTGGGTATCAGATGGATTTTGCGAGCTAGACACCTGAGAACCAAGGGGATTAATAGACGTGTATGGGGTTGTACAGCTGCTGGCAGGCGAGTGAGTCTAGTGGGTGATAGAAGTCCTGTTTTAAAGGTGGAAAGTCCTTCCTTCTCAGCTGGATCAGGATCTCAGCCCTGTGAATTCCCAGGTTGGTGCCTCTGAGATGCCATGCTGCCCCAGGGAAAAGGAAACAAGGCTTTGTTCTCTTTCTTTAGTTGTGATTCACACCACTTCCCACTTATTAATGTGGCTGGTTCCCGTGTACCGGATTCTGCTGAGCACGTTCGCAATAGTATCTCATTCATTCGCTCCATCACCACCGATGATGTCGGTGTTACTAGTTCCACCACACAATTGAGGAGCTGACTCAGAGAGGCTAAGAGACACTCAAGGCCATGCAGTGGGGACGTAGGAGCTGGGGTTCCCACCCAGCCACCTGGCTCATCATCACCAGACCCTCCTATTAACTGCATTGGCTACATATGGCAAGGGTGCAGTATGACACGTTGAAAAGTCCTTCAATGCTCTGATGACACCATAACTGTGTCTAGTTGGTGTTAAGGCAGCTGGTGAATTCCGTGGGGGAAAATCAGCCATTAGGTGAATAATTGTTGATTTAATCCAATTGGAAATGTAGAATTGTAAAGATAAAGCAACAACTTGTCTGTCTTCTTATGAGTCATTGTTTGTGGTCTTGCTCTTCTCTCTCCATCCTGCTTCTAACTCTTCATTCAGGAAATAGTTCAGTGCCTACTGGGTGCCAGGCACCAGTGAATGGGAAAAGTATACAGGCTACTGTCAGTTTCTAACCTACTTTTGTTGTTGGAAAGACCAGAACCATTTTTTTTTCCAGAACAGTGTGATACTAATTAATTCAAATACTTTATCTGAGCCGGTTTAACCTAATGTTCCTCCTGACTAACTCAAATCTGTATCCTCTTCCCACTTCCCCAGGGACCACACTCACCTGTCAGTTGAATGAAACTGAAAAGGGGGCCACAGGAAGACAGGAGGAGGTGTTTAATATTAATCAGGCTATACTGACTGTAATTTTGAACCCCACCATACCTTACTATTATTAATTCTTTAGACTTGCATAATTTACAGAGTCCTGTGAACTATTTCTATTAATATTTGCAACAGCCCTATGTGGTAGAGTGTGTAGGTGTTAGTATCCTAGTTCACACAAGGGGAAGCTGAGGGTGGGAGAGGTGAAGTATCTTGCCCTAAGTTACCACGTAAGTGGCAGTCGGGGTGAATGTTTGATTCCACTCCAGTGCTCTTTCTGGGCACATTGTTAGTGCTCAAATGTCTTGAGGACCTGGATTTAGTATTCCACGTTGGGGAGTCTCATCTGGAGACTAATGAGGACATGGAGGTTGACTCAGCCTTGGACATAATCCAACCAACCCAAGAAATATGTTATGTTGAGGGACATAATCCCCCAACTCTTGAACATATGGAGTTCTGTCCCCTGTAGCCTCTAAGGCCGTAATGAAACCTTGTAGCTAACCCTGGCCCCCACCCTCCTATCAGCAGTCTTCAGAGGGGACAGAGCTCCTCGAGAGCCACCCAGAGCATTTTAATTAATTAGCTAATTATTTTTAAGAGACAGAGTCTCTCTGTATTGTTCAGGCTGGAGTGCAGTGGCTATTCACGGGCATAATCATAGTGCTGTATAGCCTTGGACTCCTGGGCCCAAGCCATCCTCCTGCCTCAGCCTCCAGAATAGCTGAGACTACAAGGGCATGCCAGTTTTCAGAGCATTTTGATTTGGACCTCAGATACTGCTATTTGAAGGTTAGGAAGTCCATGGAATGTCCACTCAAAAGGAGAGGAGGTCTGGATTATCTGCACATTTGCTAGTTCTGCAGAACACAGATAGCCCCTTAGTCAGCATCCCATTGGCCCAGAAAGAAGGGGCCACTGTCCTGGGCTCCTTGCACCTTCCCTCATAGAGAGCCTTTCTGGAGGAACCTGTGGCCCAGCACCATCAAGCTCTTTCTGAAGGAAAATACAAGTGCAGAGGCTCAAGCCCCGTGTGCCTCGGCTCAGCTGTCAATCTGTTCTGCTCCCACCCAGAAGAGGTCCTTCAGTGTTGTGCCGAGTTCTTGAAGAGATGAGGCCTGCCCCGTGAGAGTCATGCCTCTAGACAGATTTCCTTCCTTTTGTGTTTTTACTCTGCAAAAAGTTTTCCACTGAAAAGATGGTCACAATCAAAATCTTTATGTATTCTTCTCACAGGGCCTCTGTTATGGATCTTAATCATTCATCATGTTTTCCTTAAAATGAGATTTCTATGAAAGGAGATGTGGGAGGTTATTGATTGTACATCGTATATCAAAGGAAGCTTCAGTGTGTTTTCATTTGGGTGAAGCGATGGGAAGCATTTGTTGATACAATAGGCCCAAGAAACAGGGAGCTTGTGTGTGTGTGCATACATGTGTGTGTGCCTGTGTGTGTGTGTGTGTGTGTTGCATGTGCCTGCTCCTATATCAACTCAGCAGAACTATCGGAAATTGGACGCATGCCATAGCTTCTGAGTTTGGGTTGAGTTTTGATAGCTAATATTTGCAGACTGTCATGTAGGCAATTCTAACATCTTCATAGACTCCAGCCTCCTTATCCATGGAAGCCCCATCCCGTGTCACATTCAAACACAAACCATTACCTTTATATTTCTAGCTAGAAAAAAATTTGTAATGATTTTGCTTTTGTGGAATGGTTTTTGCTGTGTTGATACCATACTTATTTTACGGGGGCTCTGATTTCTCTGCCATTATCTTGTATCCTCAGGAATTCTTGCAAAATGAGAAACATCTAACCAGCCTTTTATTCCTCCAATGAAATTGTTGTGAATATTGAAGTCAGCAATTCATGATGTTGACTTCACATTAAGCCTGTTAACCACTTAATTACATAGTTATTAATTCTGGCTTTGCAGTTTTCTTTTCATGTGTTGAAGCTGATAATTTTTAAGGTGTTGGGTATTTTCTTGGGCTCAAGAAGGCCCAAGAACTGAGTTGCTTAGTGGAGGAAAAATGGTCTTGTACTTTTGACATGAAGAAACCAGGTGAGACTGGCCTCAGAAAGGCCACTCTGTTTCATTCACTGACTGAGGCATCTCACACGTACTCAAGTGCCTACACACTCACACTGTGCAGTGTGACACAGTTGTTAACAGTAAATAGAATCTAGTGCGAAATTTAAACGAAACCAAACAGTGAGCCCTCTCCTGCCTCTTCCCCCTTCCCTGTGGATGGCACTAGGAATCTGGTTAGGAAGATGTTTGGATTCAGAGATCTGGAGGTGGGGAAGGGAACAACAGTTGGTGTCGGCGATGAGACTCCTCGTTTTTTTCAGTTCTCTGGTCCCTTTTCCTACAGCACCATGAAGCATCGATGCAACCCTTGGGGAGTTGATTAAGTGGCCAACCATCCCACTTTAGAGAGAAGAAAAAAATGAGCACCAGGCAGGGATAAACAAACAAACAAACCCTCGTGGGAAATTCACCAGAGATCTCCCAGGATGGAGCCCTTTTCTAGCTAAGTTACTCTACAATCTGCATGTCGCCAGGTATGTGTTCCAAAATTTGGCAAATGCTTACAAAAATTAGGAATTTGGTGAAGAGAAACAGAAGGGCAGTGTGAGTGCCTGTTCTTGGCCAGGCTGGTGCTGGAGAGACAAAAATGAATACAATGCAGTTGGTGCCCTTGAGAAGCGCACACCATTACTCAATTCTAGGATGATGTGAGCCGTGATGCAGGCTGCAGACAGTGGGCCGTGGGAAGGGCTGGGCACAGGCTCCAAGCCTTGTGACAGGTTACTGGGAGCTCTGTGAGCAGAAGAGCCAAGGATACGCTGTTAGCACATGCCCGAGTGCCGTCATCTGCAATAGCTGGGCCACGCCAAGCTGCAGGTGCGGACCCGGATTGAGTAACCATGGCTTTGCTCCTGACACACTGTGCTCCCTCCATCCCTGTTCTTCTGTGCCACTGTGGTGGGGACTTATGAAGCACCTACCTTGTGGCAGGCTTTGTACCAGGAGCTGAGGGTCAATCTGGAGCCAGGGAGTTGGCAGTGAATGAGAATGCGACTTCCCCAGCCCTGCGAGTGTGTCCAGGAAATGTAGACATTGACCAAGTCAGTGCAAGACTGAGGGGGTTAAGAAGAAAGGGAGTGCAGGTTTCCATGGGCCTCAGTTTCTTCAGCTGTTAAATGAGGGAGGGAGTTGGGCTGTCAGTGGTTATCAGACTTAATAGTGACCCCTTTGTTTGTTGTGCAGTCTTTCTGGGAAACTCAATATATGAAACATTAAAAAGCAGAATTGTTTGGGTCTGATCAGGATAGGTGGATGCCACTGCCTGATGGAACCCAGTTTGAAAACCAGTGGGTGAAATGATCCCCAAGGAGCTGGTATAGTTTGAATATTTGTCCCTGCCTACATCCCTTGTTGAAATGTAATCCCCAGTGTTGGAGGTAGGCCTGGTAGGGGGTGTTTGGATCCCTCATGGTTTGGCACTGTCTTCGCCACAGAGAATTCTCTTGAGATCTGGCCTTTTAAAAGGGTGTGGCACCTCCCCCTCTGCCCCCACCCCACCATCTTGCTTGCTTCTGCTTTTGCCCTGTGGTGTGGCTGCTCCCCCTTCACCTTCTGCCATGATTGGGAGCTTCCTGAGGCCTCCCCAGAAGCTAAGCAATGCCAGCATCATGCATTGATTCTACAGCCTACAGAACTATGAGCCAATTATACCTCTTTTCTTTATAAACTGGCCAGTCTCAGGTATTTATTAATAGCAGTGCAAGAACAGCCTAATACAGGAGACTTCCAGGAGACTAAGCTGTCCTAGAATTTTGTGACTTCTTGGTGACAGATCCCTTCCTTTCTAAGTCACTGTGATCCTGTGTCTGGAATCATGAGTTCTCTGTTGGGTCCAGGGCTAGCATCCTTCTTTGCAGATGGATGCCAGATTTATATTCCTAATTTTTGGGGGGGTGGGGGTGGAGGGGGCATGAATGCTGAAGCTTCCACCTAAGCAGTTCCCTAGAGGATGGGGAGAAGGAAAGGGAGAAGAGAGCTGAGGTGTAGTTGGCTTGCTCTATCCTTCCGGCTGTCCAGAGTACCTCCCAGGTGGAAGGACCATGGTGCGGTTGTCACTGTTATCCCATCTCCCACACTGGCCAGAGCCGCCCTGCTTCATCCCCACTCAGAATGTCTCAGGAACCTAGGGACCATGGTCAACCTTCTTACTGGAGCCTCACCTTACTGTCATCTAAGTTGATCCCTCCTGACACCCCAGATCAGCCCTGCTCTGATATCATTATTGCCCTATTGACTTCAGGGTCAAGTCCAAGCTCCTCATCCTGGTACCTCCTAATTCTGCCTCAGTGGAACCTCTGCTCCTAGGCAAAGCATCCATTCTCCCCATGAACACTTTCATTCCTAATTCCAAGCTTCTACTCAAGTCATTTGCCCACCTGGAATGGCTCCTCTGTTCCCCTGCTATCAACTTCACTGCTGCAAATCAAGCCCTACATCTTTCTTGGAGCTGTTCCCATCCAAGCACATTTTTCCTCCTTTGCACCGCCTTAGGCTTGCTGTCTGTAATACAGCTTGGGCAATGGGTCGTGTATGTCCTTTTTCTGTGGGAAGTGTTTAGCTATGGCTGTGAACTGCCTCTCCATTGGACTGTAAGCTCTTCTAGGGCAGGGTTTGAATCTTCCAGTTCCTTTATTTAAAAAATTTTATTTTTAGAGACAGGTTCTCACTCTGTCACCCAGGCTGGAGTGCAGGGGCATGATCATGGCTCACTGCAAACTTGACCCCCCAAGGCCTAAGGGATGCAGCCATCTGAGCCTCCCAAGTAGCTGGTACCACAGGTGCACACCACCACACCTGGATCTGATCTTGTGAGAATTCGCTCACTATCATGAGAACAGCATAGGGGGAAACCATCCCCATGATCCAGTCACCTCCCACCAGGTCCCTCCCTTCACTCCTGGGGATTACAATTTGGATTAGAATTCAAGAGAGATTTGGGTGGGGACACAGACCCAAACCTTATCTACATCAACTCAGGCTCCTTCTGTCTTTCTGCCCTGCCAGCCTTAGCACATGGTTTCCAGTCTCAAGGTAGCCTCATGGTCCCAAGATGGCTGCTACAGCTTCAGTAATCACTTGTGCATTTTAAGCAGAACGAAGAGTGACAAAGGGTGGGAAAAAGGATACCTACCAGTGGAGTCAGTCTTTCTTTTAAGCAGTGTCACTGGATGTCTACCTAATAATTCTTCTTATATCTCTTTGGCCAGCACTTAGTCCCCCAGCAACCATATCCCCAAGGGAGGCTAAGAAGTTTAGTTATTTAGCCAGACACAGTGTTCTCACCACTACCACCCAATCAGGTTAGCGAAGAAGCAGGAGAGAAGGGAAATTGGTTGGGTCGCCAACCAACAGTGCTTACTGTAGCTGGTTAATGGACCTATTGTGTTTCAGGCAGAATAAGTGCCTGTCAGAGAAGGCAATGCATCTTTCCAGCCCCAGCTTTGCAGTTTTTTTTGCCAGTGAATCCCAGGAAATTGGAGGTCAGGTTTCTCTAAGACCTCATCCCTAGGCAAGTGATCACCCTGGGCCCCTCAAGTCACTGAACTGTAATTGACCTCATGGAGGCATGATGACTGACACCCTTGTCATGGCCAGCTCATCACCTCCCACTGAAGGATGGTCTTGGCATTTTCCAGATCATGTTAAAGATTTGTTAAAGCAGAGGTAGAGCCAGAATAGCCTCTGTATTAAATTCATTGTCCCTAGTGCATGATGATAAACATACTCTTGAATCCATGCAACTTTGAGCTTTAACACAGGTTTAATTTAATATTTCTGTAGGTTTTAATATAGCACCTTGATTAATAAGAGTGACTTCTGGTTTTTAAAAATGATTGATTTGCTTTTAAAATCACCCTGGTGGGTAAAAGGGCTCTAAAAGAAATTAGCCTTGGATTAGAAAGCACTCAGCCTCATAACTTTATGGCCAGACCTTGTTTATTTCCAGTGGAAGAGAACCATTTTCCAGCCTGGTCCTTCATCCAGGTTTGCAAGATACAAAGCTGGACACTACCCTTGCTTTTACTGTTGCTCAGGAGGTTCTTTCTACCTGGAAGGAGAGCCCCTTTTCACCCACCTGAAAGTGTTCTCTTTTCAGGTGATTTAGTTTGTAAAGATGAACATAAAGTATAATATCATGGACTACCTCAGGGTTGAAAAGATGGGCAAAATAAAGTGTGATAAAGGCAGAAGACTCTACAAATAAGTAGACACCTTGATGGGCCTGAAAAATGGATCTCCAAGGCTATTCATAAAGCAAGTGGATGCTCCATTCTCTGGCTTTGGAGCTCTCTACAAAGAGAGAGTTTTATAGGAATTGCTCAGCAAAGAGAATTGGAAGGAGATTTGTTTTGTCTTTGGATAAAATGGCCTTGGTATCTTTAGATCCTTTTCAGTTGCAAGTGATAAAAAAAAAAAATCCAACCCAAACTCACTTAAGCAGAAGCGGGGATTATTGGTTCATGTACAAGAGAAGCCCAGGGACAGGGCTGGCATCAGGGGCTGCCCATGCTGACTGGCTTGGGCCAGATGGGACCTCCCAACGCTGGAGCTGGGGCTAGATCAGCTGCTCCCAGGCCACACTGAGAGTGGAGGAGGGGCTGAATTCCCCAAGGAAATCAAGGAAACCTAGGGAGACACACACACAAACAATTGCCTATTGCAGTTGTATTTTTCCCCAAAATTTGAACTGACTTTGGGCAGGTGTTGGCAGTAGGGCTTGGCAAGTGGGGAGGTGGGACAAAGCCTAGGGAGCTTAAGAGGAAGTAGTGGACAGAAGAAATGAATGATGAGCTAGAGAAGCTACCTGGAAGTAAGGAGATGGCTGCTCTTTTCATTCAATAGTTACTAGATTCTAAACGTTTTACAAGACATTATCTCACTTAATCTTCAGGGTGATCTCATGAGGTGTGAACTCGTTTTGGCCTTGCTGCACCAATGAGGAAGCAGACCCAGGAAGGTCCGTGGATTTGTCCATGGTGTCTTTGTCATTAAGTAGCACAATCAGGGCTCACACCTGGGGCTGTTGAGAGCAGTTTGTGCTCATTCCCATCCAGCTGCCCTGCACACCAGAAGGAGTCTGGTATGAAAACCCCATGCTCCTGATCAGGGATTCAATCGGGGGCTGCTGAAATAGCTGATCCTGAAGTCCCTTTTGGTTCTGAGTTTATGATGTAGGGGAAGATGAATGGTCTAGATTGGGATGGTGGCTAAACTGAGAATACTTTCTGGAAGCACCCCCATTGAGGGAACTTAGCGGGTGTCTAGGAGGAGAAGCATCCAGGGCCAGGAAATTGCCCTCTGTGATGGTCCGAAGAAGGCAACCTCTAGCCAGTTCTCTTCGTTTTAAGAGGTATCATCGCATAACAGGAAGACCTTCAAAATGAGTCTGCTCTTAATTTTTTGCCAATAAAAAGTATAATTTTACTGGAGACAATTTTTACTGGAGACAGTGACTTTGGCTTGCCAGACTCTGTCTCTGAATGCTTGGGAGTAAATAGTGAAGGCCAAAGGATGATATCTCCATCCTGGTCCTGCAGGGAATGGAGAAACAGGCCAGGACTTCCTAGTACTATGCACAAGACTGGGGTATTTTTATGTGATGTTTTTACAGTGACTGTCATAACTGCCAATATTCTTAAAACTTACTGGGAGTAATCATAGTTTTATTTCATCCCTGTAAAAGTCTTCCATTTAGAGTAGCATATATTATTCTGTAAATCTCCATATAAATGCTACTCATCCATTTTTCACATGGGCCAGGGAGTACCTTTAGCTAATCACATGTTTATTTACTGAAGCAGTCCTCCTAACTTAGAGAATATTTAATTCAGTACAGACCAATTCCATTCAGCCAAATTTTATTGAGCCAGCTATGAGCCTCATCCTATTCTAGCATAAGGGATATGAAGTTAAATAAGATAGGGCGAGTTCCTGCCTTTGAGGATCTTTCAGTTAACTATTGCTGCATAACAACTACCCCCAAAAGTTATGGCTTAAAGCAACCATTTAATTGTGTGCATCAGAAACCTGGGAAGGGTTCAGCCAGGCAGTTCATCTGTGATGCATGTGGTGCCAGGTGGGGTGGCTGGGGCTGGAGGACCCATTCCCAAGATGGCTTCTTACTCATACACTTGGTGCCTTGATATGTTTCTATATTGCATCTCATCTTCTAAGGCGTCTCCACACGACATGGGCTTCTTACAGCATGGAGGTATCAGGGTAATGGCTGTTTTTACATGGTGGCTGGCTTCCAAGAGTCAGGAGTTAGAAACTTCCAGGTCAGTTAAGGGCTACATTCAAAACTGACAGTGTTACTTTCATCATTGACCAAGGTAGTCACAGGGCTGCCCACTTTCATGAGAGTGGGAAGAATCCCATCCCTTGATGGGAGAGTAACAAGGTCACCCAGCCAGAAAGCATGTGTAAAGGGATAAATTATTTACCTCTTTGGAAAAATGCAGTTGGCCACAAAGGACATCCAGATATGCAGTTTAGTAAAGTATAATGCAGGGTGATAACCACAACAATGAAGCACCAGCAAGCTGAAAGAGGAGCCTAGAGATGGAGGAACAGGCTCGCCAGTGGGCTGGGCTGGGGAGAAGGTACAGAAGGCTTCAGGAGAAAGAGCAACCAGGGGTTGAAAGATGGGTTTTGAAAGATGAATAGTTTGTGTACTTTAGGGAGCGAGAACTGCAGGTGGGAAGGCATGGTGATGGGGGTCCTCATGAGGGCTTTAACCAGAAAGTCTCCCCATACTTCACTCCTTTTATTTATATATATTAATGTGTGTGTGTGTGTGTGTGTGTGTGGATGTGGGTATCTACATAGGTATATGGAAATATATATACACATATGCATATAGGTATATACCCACATACACACACACACACACACACACACACACACACACGTGTTTTTTTAAATAGAGACTTCCATTCAATCTTTCATTCAGTAAATATGTCCTGAGCACCTAATGTATATGCCAGACAGCATTCTAGGTGCTGAAGATGTGGTGGTGAAGAAAACAAAAGCAGTCAAAAGAGGCCTGTTCATGCCTGGTCCAGTCCCAGGCCGAGGATAAGAGGAGCACTTGAGCCTAGGAGTTTGAGACCAGCCTGGGCAACATAGTGAGACCCTGTCTCTACAAAGAAAATTAAAAAATTATGCCAACATGATGATGTGCCCCTGTGGTTCCCACTACTCAGGAGGCTGAGGTTGAAGGATTTCTTGAGCCTGAGAGGTTGAGGCTGCAGTGAGCCTTGATCATGCCCCTGCACTCCAGCTTGGGTGACAGAGCAAGATCCTGTCTCAAAAAAAAAAAAAAAAAAGAGAGAGACCTGTTCATAGTCCTGTGTTCTGTGATGGAGTCCAGCAATAAACATTGAAATATGGAATGTAATTTCAGGTAGTACCAAGCGATAAGGTAGGGCTTAGCCAGGGATGCTATTTTAGACAGGGCACCTGGGAAAGCCTCCCTTGGGAGGTGACACTTGAGCAGCAGTGATGGGGGCCCTGGGCAGAGTTCCAGGCAAAGGGAACAGCTTGTGAGAGGACCTTGGGCATGAGCATATTTGAACCATCTTGGCACTTAGCTTCCATCTTGCACTGTGGTTCTCTCTGTACCTGTAAACCTGCCTTGTCACCTTGAAGGCTTTCTGAAGTCACACAGTTAGAGTTCAGTGCTCTCTACTCAGTCTTAGCCACAGAGGAGGGCAGCTGCAGGTGGTGGATGGTCAGCCTCCATGCCTTGAGCTCTGGGGAGGTGGCTTCTCAGGGTGAGCAGCTTGTTCTGTCCTGACACCTCACCCCCTGCTGTTCCTGGCACTGGGAGATTTGTTTTCACTTAGGGAGAGCCTGGCCTCATCTACATAATTGTTCTCTGGAAATTGGCCCTTTCCCAAGAGGGGGAATGTGGGGCGGTGTCATCACAATGAGCAATTTCACTAATAAGGAAGTGTGCTAGGGTTCCAGACGGGGAATGATGACTCAGAGTAAGGTGTGTAACAGGTTATCCAGCTGCTCATCTTCTGCATTCGTTCATTCACTTATTCATTCACTCTCCAAACATGGATTGAGCATGCAGATTTTGGAAAGGTAGAAGTTCAAATTCAGCTCTGCCATGTACTAGCTGTGTACCTCAGCAGGTTATTTAACCTCTCCAAGTCTTTATTTCTTCAGCTAAAAGATGAGTATAGTGTCATTTTTCAGAGTTGTGAGGATTTGATGAGAAGTCTTGGAGATAGGATTGCCAGATTTAGCAAATAAAAACAGGACAGCAATTAAATTTGAATGTCAGATAAATGAGGATTTTTTTTTTAATATGTGCCAAGTATTGCATGTTTATCTGATATTCAACTGTAACTGTGCTTCCTGTATTTTAACTGCAACTCTACCCAGGGATAAGGATGAATTAAGAAAAATATGCCTTTCTTGGAGGAGCACAGGCTAATCATACATTGAAGGGCAATTTGACTGATGGCAGAGACACAGACAGAGTGCTGTGGAAACACAGGCATCTCCATTTGAGCTCATGAGAAGAATCCAGAGCCACCCTTGCTGATTTCTAGTAGACTTGTCAAATACCCCCGGTGACTGTGGGATTGATGCTGTGAGCACAAGATGCTAGCACATTGAGTAATACAGGTGGGTCAAGTTTGCTTTTCCATTGAGTAATCTGGGAGGATGAACTCTGTTTTCTTCCCTCTCAAGGCAAAGGGTGACATTTGCTGTATAGGAAACAGGCAATTGATTATTTCTAATTTTCTATAAGCCATTTAAAAATAAAATGAAACTAATTTAGGGGGAAAAGTCATACTGTTCCCTGACTTTATGTAATGTGCATTTCTCAGATAAAATGGTAAGAATTCATTATTCTGCTTCCCCAGAGGCCTTATGGGTAAATTTACTGTGTGCCACCCAGTGATCTAATAGGAGGCACACAATTGACGTCTCTGGCTTCACACTAAAAAATTCCCAAAGCATCTCTTTGGGTAAAGTGCCAAGCATCAAAATGCTGGAGCAGACTGGGGACATTTTTAAAAAGGTGATATCTGCCGGACACATTCTTGTCATCTCTTGTAAATGAGTGCGCTGGTATTGAACATGGTCTATCAGCATTACTGAAGGGTCTCTCTTCTGTCCCAGAGATGACAAGGGAATATTTTAGATGGAGAGGATTGTTTTAAAAACCCCGAAAGCCCGAAGTCTGTTCTGAGTCCTCTTGGTTGCTTTTAGCCACCTCAAGAAACCAACTCCCTGGTGAGGTTCGAGTTTTCCATTGTGCCACAGTGATGGATGGGAAGGAGTCAGCACTAAGACCTGTGCTAATAAGATTGGAAAAGGGGAAGAAACTGAGCCTGGGGCTGAAAGGGAGGACGAAAGGGGTCCTACAAGGTTATTAAAGGCATTTATTCAATTACGGGATTCGCAGCAAATTTCAGTTGACTAGTTAGTGCCGGGCACTGTGCCAAGGGGCTTTTCTTTCTTTTTTTAAATTTATTATTTTTTTTAATAGTACTTTAGGTTCTGGGGTACATGTGCAGATCATTTCATACCTTTTCAGGGTGTTTTGATCCTCATTCCCACCTCATGCAATAGGTATCTGTGTGGCCATTTTACATGTTGTAGACCCAGAGGGCTTGAGTTTTTTGCCCAGGCCACATGGCTAATGAGTAGCCCCAGGTCTTCTGATTGCAAAGCATTTGAACCTTACCATTGTGTTCCACTGTACGTTGCCATCAGACTTTCTCTGGAGGGAGTGTCACCATTTGCTACAGGTATTTCTCCTCCTTCTGCCTGCTGTGGTGGATAGAGGAATGGCCTGGCTTCTAATGCCCTACTATGGTTCAAATGCATCCCCCAAGGTTCATGTGGTGGAAACTTAATCCCCAGTGCACCAGTGTTGACAGGTGGGACCTTTAAGAGATGATTAGATCACAAGGACTCTGCTCTCATGAATGGATAAATACTGTTGTCTTGGGAGTGAGTTTCCGATAAAAGGATGAGTTTGGCCCCTTCCCTCTCTTGCACTGTCTCTCCCAATGTTGTAATGTGGCAAGAGGGCCCTCGCCAGATGCAGCCCCTTGATCTTGGACTTCCCAGCCTCTCAAACAATGAGCCAAATAAATTTCTTTTCATTATAAATGACACAGTCTCAGATACTCTGTCATAGCAACACAAAACAAAGACACGCCCTCTCCCAATTCATATCTGTTTGTGTGTGACCTGAGGAAAATCATGGAACTTCTCTAAGGCGTCATTTTCCTCAGTAACATGATGAATCAGGCTGAGCTAGGAGGAGTCTTTAACTGATATGAATTCCTGTGTATCCTACCAATGGCATGACATTCTGTTTTACTCACTCACTCCTTTATTAACTGATTAATTCACTTAATAAATACCTATGTTTTGCCAAGTATGTGCCCCAGATATTGGTGACCAAGCAGACAGTTCCTGCCCTTGCAGAGCTTGGAGTCTAGGGGAGAGATGGCTAAGTAAACAGGTTGTGATGACACTGGGTGAACAGAGCTGTTAAGAGGGCAGGTACAGGCTGCTGTGGTACCACGTCTAGGACTTTGTGGGGTCAGGCGAGGCTCTGGTGAAGGGAGGGACATCCAAGGTAAGTGCCAAATGATGTTCAGGAGTTGTCCAGACTTAAAGGGAACAGTTTGTGCAAAGCGAGGGCACACACGGAGCACTTGGGGAATTGAGCGTTGTGCCAACTGTCTGGATGGAGGCTAGAGTGCAGTGGGGAGGGAATAGTCTGGAGGGAAAAGAGGATGCAGAAATAGACAGGAACCACATTGTGTAAGATCTCAGAGATCCCTGGGAGGACACTGATGTTTGCTCTCAGGGCAGTAGGCAGGCATCAAAGGGCATGGCTGTGCTAGCTGTTAGCCAGATTGTGTCCTGCACAAAAGTATCCAACTAAGGGGGCCCTTCTACATACTGAGCCATGGGCCCCAGTGCAGGGCCTGGGGCTACCTGAGGAGGGTGCCTTTTTAAATTCTTATCTGGGAGACTTAAGAGCTGGTGCTATTCTTGATATCAGGAGAATGATGTGATCATATCTGTGTTTTTCAGGCTTTTCTCTGGCTGCTGGGTTTGCTGGAGGAAGGAATAGGAGGGGATGTAGACTGGGGGCTGTGGGCAAAGAAGAGATGGTGGGGACAGGGGGAGGAAGTGGGGTTGGAGAGAATGAGTGGATCTGAGTACTGAGGTTGCTGAGTGGCCTGTATGAACCACCTGGATCTCATTACTTCCTGTGAATGGGTTAGGTGAGAAAGTGCTTTTGGAAGCAGAAATTGTAAATGGAGGAAGAACACAGTGGAGAGGGTAAGTGTTTTGCCCCTGGGCTTCCAGGAAAGCCAGAGTTAGGTTTGGTTGCCAGCTCTCTAACTCTGGCTCAGACTCTTGATTCAACTGCAAGAGACCCATCAGGTGATGGTCCTGTAGCTTAGTGGTCACACTCAAGCCCAAGAGTCAGGAGACCCTGGCATCCAGGTCATGGTAGATGACTCTTCAGTTTCTGAACAGCATTCTCCCTGCCTCTCTTTCATGGTACCCTGATACTCAAACGTGTCAAGTGTCTGACTCTGAGCCTAGCGTGGTGGGGGGAGATATAGAACTGTATGACACCGTCTGGGCCCTCAAGGAGCTCACTAGTGGGGCGGTAGTACGCGGAGAGTTAGCCATCAAAGACTACTTGAGAGATGATCAAGGAGTGTTCCAGATTATCAGCTGTGTAGGGAGACAGAGCACAGAGGATATTGACATGGGATCTGGGATCAGACAGAACTGGGTTCAAATTCTGGCTCTGAAAACTTTCCTAGCTGTGAGCCCAGGCAAATCACATAAACTCTCTGAACTTCAATTTGCCTTCCTGTGAAATGGGGATGGTTATACTTAAATGGTTTGCTTAAAGGATTACCTAATTCAAGGCATATAAAGTATAGTGTTTACTCTAGTACAGGGGTCCCCAACCTCTGGGCTGTGGAACAGTAGGGGTCCATGGCCTATTCGAATTGGGCCGCATAGCAGGAGGTGAGCAGTGTGCAAGCCAGCATTACTGCCTGAGCTCTGCCTCCTGTCACATCAGTGGTGGTATTAGATTCTCATAGGAGCATGCATCCTATTCTGAACTGTGCATGCGAGGGGTCTGTGATGTGCATTCTTATGAGAATCTAATGCCTGATGATCCGAGGTGGAACAGTTTCATCCTGAAACCATTCCCTCCCCTACCTCCCCTCATCCATGGAAACACTGTCTTCCACAGAACCAGTCCCTTGTGCCAAAGAAGCTGGGGACCACTGCTCTAGCAGACCAGTAGAGTGTAGCCATTTTTAATAATGTTTAGGACCGGCCAGGTTTTTTTTTTTTGTATCTTTGTTGTACAGTTCTAAGTTTTGACAAGTAATAGAGCCATGGAACCAACACCATGAATACAATACAGAATAGTTCCAGAACCTTCCCCCCAATTCTGTCTCCTACCTCTTTGAGAGCTGAGCTCTCTTACACTCTTATTATCTCTTAGTTTTTGTATAGCTTTCTTGAGATATAATTCACATACCATACAGTTCACCTATTTAAGGTGTACAAATCAATGGTTTTCCGGTATGTTCAGAGAGTTGTACAACCATCACCACACTCCATCTTAGGACACTTTAATTGCCCCCCCCAAAGAAACCCCTATAATCTTTAGCAGTCACACTCCCCCAATTCCCTTTGTCTATCTTCTCCTCCCCTGCCCTACACCTGGCAACCATGAATCTACTTTTTGTCTCTGTGGATTTATCTATTCTGGACATTTCACAGAAATGGAATCATGCAATATCTGGTCTTTTGTGTCTGGCTTCTTTCACTGATTACAATGTTTTCAAAATTCATCCACTTCTAGCAAGTATCAGTACTTTATTCCTTTTTTATTGCTAAATAATATTCCATTGCATGGATATACCACATTATGTTTATCCATCAATTGCTGGACATTTGGGTTGTTTCTGCTTTTTGGCTGTTATGAATAACATTGCTGTGTTCATTCACATACAAGCTTTTGTGTGGACATGTGTTTTCATATGGAATTGCTGGGTCGTATGGTCACTCTGTGGGTAACTTTCTGAGAAACTGCAAGTTTTCCAAAGTGGTTGCACCTTTTACAATACTGTGAGCAGCTTATGAGAGTTCCAACTTCTCCACAAGCTTGCCAAACACTTGTTATTATCTGTATTTTTGATTATAGCCATCCTAGTGGGTGTGAAGTGGTGTCTTAGTGGGGTCTCTCTGTATATACCCTTAACCCTGGCAATTCACTGGTTTATTCCCCGGCCCTGTAGTTTTGCTTGTGAGGAATATAATGGCTCTAATCATACATTATGCAGCTTTTCGACTCTGCCCTCCTCTCTATAGCATTGTGTACTTGAGATTCATCCAGTGATCACATTCTTTTTGTTGTTGTTAAGTAGCATTCCACTGCATGCATGTACCACCCCGGGAGTGCCTGCTCTTATGGCCAGTAAAGTTTGAGGGGTCCCTCAGCCAAATGAATCAGGGGCCAAGTCCTCTCCCCCTTGCCAGGGACTTTTTTTATAGTTTGAGAGATTTTTCCCATGCCTCTCCAGGCCGCCAGCCTTGCAGGAGACCCCGCCTGTTCCTCTTGCAGCTCCTTCTGAGCTGCAGAGCTGGGCCCACCGTCTATGAGCTGGAGCTCCCTGGGGTGGAGACCCACTTGGGATTAGAATTTCTCTGCATCATGGCTCTGACATGCCATTCTTGGGAAGTGGTGTGTGTGGGCTTCAGCCCAATGAGGCAGGTGCAGACTGGACCATGTGGAACAGCTGGTGCCTGGGAGCCCTGAGCCTTCACTGTCCAGCTGTCTCCTGTCTCATCAGGGAGCCCTAGAAGCTCCTTGGGTGGATTAAACAAAGCTATTTTCTTGTTCCCTTATCTCTTTTCATCTTTTCATGGCAGGCTTGCAGCTTGGGGCTTTGACCACTGCCACTCTCATCCCCCACCCTCCCACCCTTGAATGCTGCAGTTTTCCACCTTTCTATTACAGGCCCAGGGAGAATATGATGTAATGCTATAAAATAATAATGAAATTGCACCTACCAGGTTTATTATGTACATCAGAACCCATGAAATAGACATAATGACTTTATGCAAGAAGAAATCAAGGTCACAGGTGGTTAAATAATTTGTTTAGTTATACTGCTGGTATGCAGCAGCCCTGTTGAACCACACTGCTGTTGAATATCGGCAGGGCAACTTTAAACAAATTATTTAACCAGTGTAACTTTGAACCCACCGTCTGTGCCTTCATCTACTACCAGTGTGTCCTAAACCTCAGTTATTTGTGTGACACCTTCATGAGTTGGTTCTACCTCTTGTGCTGTTATTTAGCTAATGTTTTTTCATTAAAATCATCTTCAAATTAATATTTCTTGTTCAACGAAAAATATCCCATTTAAAAAAGCCTGTAACACAGAGGGTTTGATGCGCTAGTTTTATTTTTTTGGTAAGACACATTCAAATAAATAAACACATAACTCACAAAAAAAATGTTCATCCATATACCACCCAAGAGCAGCTTTGCCCGACAATGCTAGGTGGTCCATACTTGGGGGTAGGAAATGGCGTGGTATACGGGGATTTGCCTATGGGTCTGTCACAGATGGACTGTGTCTGTGTTTTATTCATCTTAGCATCCTGAGTACCTGATACCATAACATCCATTATGGGCACTTGGTAAATGATGGATGAATTGATGACAGAATGAATGGAGTTATCAAGGGGAAGGTGAAGAATGAGTGGTACTTCCCCTTATGGAGAAGATGGGAAGGAATCCTCTTTGATGAGATGGGGAGGCTGGCTGCGGGCTGGGGCCCAGCACCTCGGGAGCAGAGTACTTAGGAGCTATGATGCCATGACCACTGTGGAGAGGCTGGGAGCCTGCTGTTCTCTGTGTGAAACCCTTCCAGGTGTCTCAAGCTCTTGATTTGTGGGACTGTGAACGCAGATAGCTTAATACAGCCCTTCGCATCACTTTGATCCATGATGGAAAACATCAACCCTCATCAGGCTGTTTCTTTAGCTAAAAGGGATCTACCTGGACTGCCACTTGCTGTTTTTCTTCTTCTCCAGCTTTCTCACAAACCCTGGCAATACTCCAGACAAATTCTGCACCACCTCCTTTAGAAGCAAATGCAGCAAAGACTGAGCAATAGTCAAGGCCACAGAGCTGTGGTATTTACATGAGTCAGAAGATCCGTCAGTGATCCCATCAGCCAGTTTACTGAGAACCTGCTACATGCCAAGCACTGGGCTTATACCACTGAATTCTCTCGTCCTTCAGAATCAGACCTTCTGGGCATAGCCACTGAAGCTGGAACTTGACTTCTGAGATTAAAAAGGAAAAACAAATCAGCTCAACACATACTGATTGAAGGCTAGCTGTATGCAGAGATCTGAACTCAGCCTTCAGGAGAATACAAAGATAATTTTCTGCCCTCAAGGAGCTTAGAGGACCCTGAGGAATCTTGTTGAATTACAGCTTGGGAAGTTGCTTGTGCATTGGGTAATGTCTTGAAATGTCACTGTACTTGTTCTCTTAGATAGCCAGCATATTATGGACACATTCAGCAGGCAAATGCCACTCATCTGTTAGTCCAGCAGTTATGGGGCATATTTTGCAAGAATGGTAAGTGTACAGCACACTTGTGCTCCCACTTCCACTGGCTGTTCCATCGTGGGCATCCCAGAGATGGCCTCAGCATCCTTCTCCACCCAATGCCCCAGGCTTTCAGAGCTAGCATTTAAAGTGAAGTCTGTCATCTCAGAGACTCAGAAGGCCAAGACAAGAGGATGGCTAGAGGCCAGGAATTCGAGACCAGCCTGAGCAACATAGGGAGACCCCTATCTCTACAAAACATGTTTAAAAAATTAGCTGCTTGTGGTAGCATGCGTCTGTAGTCTCAGCTACTCTGGAGGCTGGGGTGGGAGGATGGCTTGAACTTTGGAGTTTGAGGCTGCTGTGAGCCGTAATCATGCCACTGTACTCTAGTCTGGGCAACAGAGCAAGATTCTATCTCTGAAAAAATTAAACATTAAAAAATAAAAATAAGTGAAATCTATTTACTGACCCTGCTTTGTTACTCTCTTATATTTTACCGGGGCTAAAATGTGCTTTCTTTAATGAAATCTTGGTGCTCAGAGGGTGCATGGCACCACGTGGGCTGCATAACACCCAACTCCAGGGGTACCATTCACTCAGGCCACCATGTGCTCAGCAGCCTCTGGTCTGCCCTGTGAAGCTCTAATGGAATGGGAGACGGTAGCTGGTATTTCTGGGCTTTTAAAGCCCTTATCTGGCAAAATAACACAGCACCCATGTTGTTGATCCCTTACAACTATTAAAAAAATTACATGTCTGCAAAATTCCTTCTTTCTTTGCTTCCTTCCTCCGACTTTCTTTCCTTCCTTCCCTTTCCTTTTTCCCTCTGTTCTTCTCTTTCTCCTGCAAATACTAAATTGTCTGCAATGAACCAGACAGTATTCTGGGGTCCAGCAGTAAATAGCACAGACAAAATCTTCTGCCCTCAATGGAATCCACATTCTAGTGGTGGAGGGGGAGAGACACAAATATACGCCATCTGTAATAAAAAATATATAGGCTGTTAGGTGGGATAAGTGCTACAGAGAAAAATAAACCAGGGAATGAGGATATATGTATTGGGAGATTGTGATTTTTGCTAGTGCGGCATGAGAAAGTGACATTTTGATAGACCTTCAAAGAAGTTAGGGAGTGAGCTCTACAGATACCTGGAGAAGGACTTTCTAAGCAGCAGGGGCAGCATGTGCAAAGGCACTGAAGTAGGAATGTTCCTGGTATGTTTGGAGAAGAGGGAGGAGGCCTGCTGGAGTGCATTGCAAAGGGAAAGTGGAGGAGATAAGCTCAGGAAGGTAACGGGGTAGGGTTTAAAATCCTGTCTCAAATAATGATTCTCAAATATGGTCCCTAAACCACCCCAGACCCAGTGAATCAGAAACTCTGCAGGTGGGGTCCACTGTCGTTTTTTTATTTTTTATCTTTTTGAGATGGAGTTTTGCTCTGTCTCCCAGATTGGAGGGCAGTGGCGTGATCTTGGCTCACCACAACCTTTGCCTCCCAAGTTCAAGTGATTCTCCTGCCTCAGCCTTCCGAATAACTGGGACCACAGGTACACACCACCACACCCAGCTAATTTTTGTTTTTAGTAGAGATGGAGTTTCATCTCGTTGACCACGCTGGTCTTGAACTCCCGACCTCAGGTTATCTGCCCACTTTGGCCTCCCAAAGTTTTGGGATTACAGGTGTGAGCCACTGCGCCAGGCGTTCATCATCTATTTTAAGGAGGCCTTCTGGAGGATTCCGAAACCCAGTAAAATGTGGGAGCTACCTCTCTGCAGCATCCAGGTCCCGTGCCTGACTCTCCCCGAAGAGCCTGCTGTTCCCTCCTGTGTTCCTGGAAGGCTGTGGGCAGCGGCGGGTATGGCATGGGACAGAAGGGGTGTCATTATTGACCTGACCTCCTGACCCTATGAAATGCCTTCAATTTAGCATCTGGAAGTTGATATTCAGACAAATAAAAAAAAAAAAGTTAGACGTGGTACCTGTGCTCAAATTGAGGGCTGGGCAACTGTGAGGGCAAAAAGGTAGGAGGCAGGGAAGTGGGGCTGATGGCCAAGAGATGGGATCATTGACTATCAGGGTGGAGAGACCCTTAGGACATCTGGTCTAGGCCTCTTATTTCACAGATGAGAAGACTGAGGCCTAGAAAGGGGAAAAGGCTGCTAATTAGATACAGATAAGATTGCCGTGCATCCTCTGGGCTTCTAGTCACCTGCTTCCTTTCCAATCGTGCCTCCAGGCTCAGGGCTCAGGGTACCCCAAGAACACTGCTGCTGGGTAAAGTCAGGGGATGCTGGGTGGTGTGCTGCCTCCAAAGGGAGCAGAAACGGGATAGCAGAGATTACAGCCACCTCTGACATGATGTCATATTAAAATGAAAGGTTTAGGGAGATGGGCACTGCAACCTGTCACCAGGCAGCCCCGAGTGTTATTTAGGACTTTGTTTTTGTCTTGGTGGACTGCACTCAGTGCAGCCGTGAGTCACCAAATGATAGCTCTCAGGTTTGACCCCATCCGTGTGCTGGGTGCTGTGCAAACCTCACTTCTAAACTTGTCAGGTAGGGTTATTTTATTCCCATTTTAGAGAAAAAAGCCAAGCCTCAGAAACTTTAAGTAATTTGCCCAAGATTGGGGTTTGATCCCCCCTCAGTCTGAACAAAGATGGGGACCTTTCCGCTTCCCTCCACTCCTTTCATCGTCTGCTGCTAGTCTATGGTTTGGGCACTAGTTTGGCACCAGGGTTATTGGCAATTTTATCTCTTCCCTTCCTTTCCTGTTTTCCCTCCCTCTTTCCTCTCTCTTCCAGTCATCATCCCTTTCTTCTTCTCTTTCTACCTCAAAACTCTATCAGGTACCTACCATGTGGCAGACTTATGCTGGGTTATAAAATGCAGTGATAAGAGGTAGTTCCTGCTCTCAGAGAATCCCCAGGCTGGTAAGAACAAGTCACATAACTAGATAGTTGTCACACTGTATGGTCACTGGCATAATCAGTGTCTGAACAACATGCAATGGGAATGAAGGTAATGAAAGGCTTCCTAGGGGTGGTGATAACTGAGTTGGGCTTTGTAGGATGAATACGAGTCCATCTGAAAGAGATGAGAAGTAGTTAGAGAAGGATGAGGAGAAGAAACAGCTCATCAGGGCTTTGAGGGATTAGGATATGGACCAGCTGGGGAACAGCAAGAGTTTTCCTGGACGGGAGCCCAGCCAGTGGGGTAAGATGTAAGATGTTGAGCAGTTGGAACTTCAACCTGCAGGCAGCGAAGGCCCCCAACTCCCAGGCTCCCATTTCCTGAATATTGTCTCTAGGCTATTCCAAGCTCCTTGCTTTGGTCACCACCTCCCCTCCCCAGCCAGCAATGACTGTCCCACAAGTGCCCCAAGCTCCAACAGAGCCCTGCCCTGACTTGTTTCAGAGCGGAGTCTGAACCACCAGCCTCTTAACTGGCAAACAGGGAAGATGCACAGTCCTATTTACCTAATGGCTCTGTTTCCAAAGGGGAGCCAGGCCCATTGGAAGGCAAGAAGCAGAGGTTGTGCTCACCAAAGGAGTTCTCTCCATTAGTCGCTGGGCACATGGCTTTTTTTTTCCTGAAACAAGGTCTCGCTCTGTTGCCCAGGCTGGAATGCAGTGGCATGATCATGGTTCACTACAGCTTCCACCTCCCAGGCTCAAGCAATCCTCTCTCCTCAGCCTCCTGAGTAACTGGGACTACAGACATGCGCCAACATGCCCAGCTAATTTTTATTTTTATTTTGTGGAAACAGGATTTTGCTATGTTGCCCAGGCTGCTGTCAAATCCCTGGGCTCAAAAGATCCTCTTGCCTTGGCCTCCCAAAGTAGCACTTTAGGAACAGCACCTGGGATTACAGGTGTGAGCCACTGCACCGGGCCTCACCTGGCTTTTTGAAAACTGAAAAGTAGCTTCTTTTTATATTTCTGACTACATGTACATCAAAGAAAATTAGAACATTCACATAAGCAATAACAGGAAAAAATGTAAAGGACCCATCATCCCACCCTCTAGAGCTAAACCCTGTTAACAACTTGATGTATAGCGTTTCCCGTTTTTATGCATTTACATTTTTTCCTTACAAAATGGAATCATATTGTACATATGTTCTGGACCTGCTTTTTTTATTCGTCAGATTATGAATGTCCTTACATGTCATGAGATACTCTTTGACAGCATCATTGAAAATGGTTGCATAATGTTTTATGCTTAATTCTGTAATACTGGACATTTCATTGTTTCTCATTTTTTCAGTTCTGTAACCAGTTCTGGAGTAAATTACTCTGCAATGCAATTTTGTATATGATTAATTATATCCTGAGGATAAATTCCTAAATGTGGAATTGCTAGATTCGACCAGCCAGTTCATAAAAGGCCTTGAACGCCCTCCAGAAAGGTTGCAGTGACAACCATTGAGGTTTGAGAGAATCTGAAAAATAATACCTCCTTTCTCTACATGAGTTCTGATACAGCTGATGTAGACAGGGCAGGTGAGGGAATTAGAGATTGAAATGTTGCTTTTGTTACTAATACAGACTGCTTTGTAGAACATGGCTGCTACAGATTGAAGGTTTGCGGCCCACCCCACCACCCCAACTCATAAGTTGAATTCTCCCCCATGTGAGAGTATTAGGAGGTGTGGGCTTTGGGAGGTGGTTAGATCATGAGGGCAGCATCCTCATGAATGGGATTAGTACCTTCATAAAAAAGAAACCCCAGAGAGCTCACTTGCCCCCTCCAAGATGTTAGGATATAGTGAGAATACCACTGTCTATGAATCAGAAAAGAAGCCCTCATTAGACATTGAATCTTCTGGCGCCTTGATCTTGGACAAATCCAGCCTCCAGACTGTGAAAAAGAAATGTTTGTCATTTGAGCTACTCAGTCTATGGTGTTTTGTTATAGCAGCCCAGACAGACTGAGAGGGACTAAGTTGTGTAGCCACAATTGGCTTCCTGATACTGAAGCCTGCAATGAAACAGGTGTAATTACCTACTCATGAGCTGTGTAGGAAACTGCAGACCTCAGCCTGGAACTATGGTCGTGCTGGAGTTCAGCAGAATGCTTGCTTCCTGCTGGCAGCTGGCTCCCAAGGAAGATGAGTGGATGAGCTCAGCTTCCCAAACTCATTAACCAGATGAGGCTTTCCACCTCCCCAGGGAAGCAGTAAGGAGGTAATGCCAGGAATATCATACAAATGGATGTCCCTCCATGTGGCAGGAAACATCAGGAGAGGGGAACAGTGTCCTCTAATAACAATAAAAGTGATAGACCAAGTGAGTGGCTCACACCTGTAATCCCAGCACTTTGGGAGGCCAAGGTGGAGGGATTGCTTGAGGCCAGGAGTTCGAGACCAGCTTGGGCAACATAGTGAGACCCGGTCTCTAAAAAAATTTAAAAATTAGCCTGACGTGTTAGCACGTTACCTGTAGTCACAGCTACTTGGGAGTCTGAGGTGGAAGGATTGCTTAAGCCCAGGAGTTTGAGGCTGCAGTGAACTATAATCATGACACTGCTCTCCAGCCTGGGTGACAGAACAACAAACCCTGTCTCAAAAAAAAAAAAAAAAAAGATAGCTAATTTGTACTGAGCACTATGCTAGATATTTTGCATGTATCTTCTCTTTCAATTCTTCTAACAATGAGATGGATATTCTGTCCATTTCCATCTTGTAGGTGAGGAAACTGAGGGTTAGAGAATTAAGGATCCTGTCCTAAATCACCTAGCTAGTACGCAGAGGACCTGGGATTTGAATCCAGGCAGCCTGACTCCAGAGAACACTCGCAGCCATTGTAAAGCTGCCTTTCCGCATCAACATCACCTGACTTTTGAAAGGGTGATAACCCTTAACTTATAGGAAGATCCAGCCAAAAGGCCAGATTGCCAACCTGTCATTGTCCTCAGGTTGAAATGGCATGCCCCTCACCGCATTGGGGCAGGCCCTCTGCCCAGCCTTGTTCCCATAAAATTCATTAATTGCTTCACCATGTGTCCTAAATTACCATGAGCAGCAATTATGATGGACTGCATGCAACAGAGAGGAGGTTGACAGTGTCCTTTCCTCTTAGAGAGCTAAGAGGGACACACTTGAGTTTACAAAGTGAGGTTTCTGATGATTCCATTTTGACTTAAGGATTGCAGTGACTTATTAAGGATCTGCTTTAATTTAGGGAGAAAACAATGAATCTGTTAAAGAAATAGTTTCTGATTAGAAAGAAAACGTATAATTTGAGAGGGGAGGATGAGAACACTAATTAAACTTTTAATTGTGTCTATTGTCCTTTAGGGTGTAAATGAAGAAATTGAGTAAAGAAACAGAAACTGAGTTTTTCTTTAAGCAGTTTTCCATTGTTCTAATAAATTCCCCAAAGATCGGTCACCCCTGTTGTAACCCATTTTCAGTTTTAATTGCCATATAAGCTGAAACTAGGCCGTTTTTTCTTCTTTTTTTAAAGCAAGAATTTTTGGTATTTTAAAAATGACACGTTGTGATAATTTTCTTATTCTTTAAAGATTGGCTAAGGTATACTAAGAAATTGGTAGACCTACATATTTATGCATTAGTATATCTGGTAAAAATGTGGGTGAGGAAATATAGGATACTGATTAAGAGTGTGGATTCTGGAGTCCTAATTCTTGAGGCTCACAGTTGGCTGCCCCCTCTAGCTGTATGTTCTCAGGCAAGTTACCCAGCTCTTTTTTACTTTAGTTTCTTTTCTGCAAAGTGGGGATAACATTTTGTCAGGATAAGCTGGGTTATGCTGCAGTAACAGACAAATCCGAAATCTCAGAGGTTGAATGCAACTAGAGTGTACTTCTCATGCAGATTCTTTTGAAGGTCCATTGACTCCAGAGCCGTTGCCCTCCGTGTGCTGGCTGGACATATTCCATGCTGCTTCAAATTTACAGCCCCTTTATTTGACATGCTTCCATTTTTGCTGCAATAGGGAAGGTAGATTATGGAGAATTATTTACTGGCTCTCAAAGACTTTTCTTTTTAATCAGATGGAGTCTCGCTGTCACTCAGGCTGGAGTGCAGTGGCATGATCTCGGCTCACTACAACTTCTGCCCCCCCAGGTTCAAGTGATTCACCTGCCTCAGCCTACCGAGTAGCTGGGACTGCAGGAATACACCACCAAACCTGGCTAATTTTTATATTTTTAGTAGAGATGGGGTTTTACCATATTGGTCAGGCTGGTCTCAAATGCCTAACCTCAGGTGATCCACCTGCCTCAGCCTCCCAAAGTGCTGGGATTATGGGTGTGAGCCACTGCACCTGGCCTTGGCTCTCAAAGACTTCTGAAGACAGTGACACAAATCACAAACCACAAATCACTGTTTATACTTCATCGGCCAAAGCAAGTTGTGATGCATCAATTCGTGTTGATGGAAAGGGCCCAAAAGCAGAGGGACACTAGGAATATCAGTGAGCAGCAGGACGTTTGTCACTGTGTATCTAGTGCTTATTCGAAAGACTGCATGGCACGCAGCACGTGTTGCCGAAGGCTGGTGCTGCCAAAATATTATTTTAAATTTCATTAAAGCTGGTTTTGCTTCCTTTGAAGATTTGATCTAAGGAATAACTTCCACACAAGCAAAGAGGCCAAATGGATTCCCCTGGGAGGTAGTAGGTGTTTCTCTCTGTCACAGTGGTTGCTCCAGTACTCTGTGCATAATACATAGCACACATTTGGGAGGTAGCATTCCCAGTGTTTGAGAATATGGACTTAGAGTCAGACAGCCTTGAGTTTGAATCCCAGAGCTAATACCTGCTGAATGTATGACCTTGAACAGATTATTTAACTTTTCTTAGACGCAGTGACTTCACAGTTAAAATGGTTGTAGCAGTACCTTCATCACAGGGTTGCTGTGATTATTAAAGAAGATAATAGATATAAAGTGTTTGCAGAGCCTGATACAAAGTTGAGTGTTCATGGATAGTAATTGTTATTTGTGTTGTGATGATGATGATGATTATGATGAGCAAACTTTTCTGAACCCTCAGCTTGCTCATCTGTAAAATGGGAATAATAATAGTTACATTTTAGAGTTGTTTGGGGTTTGAGGGAAATCACATACATGGACCCAATACACAGAGTAGACCAAAAAAATAGGTATTTTCCTTTTTTTCTGTACCAACTTCATAATGATGTCAGATTTGAATACCAATCCAGCTGTAGGAGATTATTTGGGTATCTTCTTCAACTCTTCCCTGCCTCCCAAAGTTGTGGAGGGTTGAATGAGCTGATACAAGCACCTACCAATGTGGGTACATAGGGGCTGCACAGTAAATGTTGTTTGCTATGACCCCCAACCTGTCCCACCATGTTCTTTCCTCCCTAAAGTGCCATTGCCATGACGGGATGGAATTTCAGGCACCAGGGAGGAGATGTGTTGTGACGTTGGGTAGGTCCAGCTTGGCACGGCACAGATCCTAACAGACAACGGCACTGTAGTGAATGACCCCACCTGTTGCAGTGAGTGATGCCACCTGAAGCAGTTGACTCACCAGAAAGTGAAAAGTTAAACTTTCTTCACAGCTGAGTAGCATTCATGGAATTTGACAGCCTCCAAAGGAATGCTGGTCACCAGAAACCACCTCACACTGGGATCCACCAACAGTTGGCTTTGACTCGGGGCACCCCTGGGAGCTGATGAAGCCCAGATTGGGATAGCATATCATGAGAACACACCACACATCCCTGACAGCATCCCTGCCATAAGCACCTTTCAGGCCACAGTCACTGTTCTAGAAGGCTGCTAAGAATCTGCCACCTTCTCTTGGAAGCCTTCCCCACCCTGCCACACCCTGCCTTCCCATCTCATTGGCCCCTTTTTCCTTTGTGCCCGTTTAAACCTTTTATCAATGTCTTTCAGTGCTTGGCACCCTAAGCACCAGCGCACAGTAGGCAGTTCACAGGCGACTGCTGAATGAGTAATTAACGGAGGAAATCAGGGACCTTGAAAACAAGTATTTTCCAGAGAAAGCATCATACAAAAGGTCTCTTGATATAATGATTCTCCTGAGAATAAAAGAGTGAACATTGTCCTCCTCTTCTAAAGTCTTTAAAAGAAAAAAAGGGGAAAAGAGAGTAAAAAAAGGAAAGAACCTTAACACTAGGAAACAACTCTGGAGAATACCAGCTGAGGCTTCAGAAAAAGTTCAGGCTTAGGAGAAAAGCATACAGAGATTGATTAGTCATGCCTTCTGGGGAATGGGCCAGGAGGAGGGCAGCATGTAGGCTTGAGAGCTGCCATCTCTCTTCAACCCTTAACTAGCGACCAAATTAGTGAAAATGCAGCTTAAAGAGTGAAGCATGGTTTTTCTTCAGCCTCTAATGAGGATATTTAGCAAACATGGTTTACTATTAAAATGAAAATGGGGTGGAAAATAGACAATTTTATAATCCACATTGAGTCTATATTGGTACCCTATCCACAGAAAATACATATTTTTTAATGCATGAGAAGGAAAGTGACTCCTTGCATCTGAATTACTGTTTATACTTTCTGGCTGGGAAGGGATCCCTTGGCATCCTGGGGATAGGGAGGAGGGACACTGCAAAGTCACGCTGCCAGAAGCACTCCACTGAGAGCCTTGCATCAACTGCTGCAGGTGGGTCCTGAGCAGAACTTGTAGGATTCCCCACTTGGCCATACCAGTTGGCCATTTGTTGTCTGCTGAGATCCTGTCAGGCAGCTGGAGCACAGTCCCTAACCACTCCCTAAATAGTTGAGACGCAGGTGATTTGCTTAGATTTTGCCACAGCTAGTACAGCCTGGTTCTTGTCTCTCCAGACTGCTTGCTGCTTTGTCCTTTATTGGAAGGTGCCTTCCCTCAGATCACAGTGAAGTGGAACATTGGCAGTAGCTGCTGTGAATGGGTATGAACCTATACCTTCCTGCCAAGAAGGTTGTAACCGTAGAGATTGTGAAGTGAAAACCCATCCAAGTTGATTAAAATTTGGTGAGGAAAAGGAAACTCTGCTTATAGAAGACTGATGGGCATGAAGAGTTATTAAAATGCATACTGAAGTCAACCAAGAAAAATGATTTACACCTTTTTCTCTTTCCTTTTAATTTTGGATCTTGGATACGATAGAGGGTTGAATTAGTCATACTCAGAAGTTCATGAAAGTTTTATTGTCATGCAAGAGCTCTTTCCCTGTCATTTTTTAATTTTTGATTTTAATTAATTTATATATATATTTTTTGAGTCAGAGCCTCATTCTGTAGCCCAAGCTGGAGTGCAGTGGCAAAATCTCACCACTCTGCAACCTCTGCCTCCTCCTTGGCTCAAACAATTCTCGTGCCTCAGCCTCCTGAGTAGCTGGGACTACAGACGAGTGCCACCATGCCTGGCTAATTTTTTATATTTTAGTAGAGACGAGATTTCACCTTGTTGCCCAGGGCAGTCTCAAACTCCTGAGCTCAGGTGATCTGCCTGCCTCGGTCTTCCAAAGTGCTGGGATTACAGGAGTGAGCCACCACTCCGGGCCTCTCTCTCTCATTTTAGTTTTTCACTTTTTTCTCTCTGTCTACAATCTCCACTCCCCTATAGGCATTCATCTAAGGTGTTTAATATACGCTCTTGAACAGGTACATGTATTTGTAAAGCATGTAACATTGCTGTGTGTGTGTGTAACTGATTTATAGAAATGATATTGCACGAAGGAGCTTGTTCTGATCTTTCCATTTTTACCTGTGTTCTTGAGATCTATCCATGTTGGTTGTATGTGTAGCTTATCATTTCTAACAGCTGCATAGTTGAATCAATCAAGATAGGCTAAGTTATGCTGCAGTAATAGCACCAAAATCTTAGCAGCTTAAAATTATGCAGGTTTATAGCTTAGCCGTACTATATATCCATCCCGTTAATAAAGAGCTTTGCTTTGGAGACTTAGGCTGATGGAGCCTCCACCATCCAACACGGCAGGGAGAAGAGCAAGTGGCAAATTGCACATTGGCTCCGAAAGGCTCTATCCAGAGGATGACAAATAGCACACTGATTTTTAAAGCCTTCTGCCAAGAAGTGGCCAAAACAAGTCACATGGCCATTCTCAACTTTCTAAGGGGTAGGAACTGCAAGCCTACTAAGAATGGAAGAGGCAGAAACACTGAAAATATTTGGTGAACTGTGTAATGACCATCACATGATAGGCACCCATCATATTTTGTGTGTATGCATTCTTTAGTGATAGGCCACTAGTTTTTTATAATTCCCCACTTTGTGAACAGCAGTGTTGTCATGAATCTCCTTTTACTTGTTCCCATATGGACCCCATGCAAGTATCTATACTCAGGAGTGGGTTTGTTGGGTCACAAGGTTTATACAAACTTGGTTTCAATAATCAGTACTAGGTAAGTTTCTGGAACTACTATGCCTGTCTAGACTCCCTGCAGGGGTGTGGGAGGGTGCCCATTTACCCATATCCTGTTCAACAATCAGTACTACTCAACATTGTAATTTTGCAAACCTGTTGAGTATAATGCAGAATCCCATTGTTAATTTCATTTTCATTTCTCTTATTACTAATGAATTTGAGCATCTTTTCATCTGCCTGTTGACTATTTTGGTTTCCACTTCTGTGAGCTACCTATTCATATTCACAGACCATTTTTCTATTGCATTTCCTTTCTTTTCCCATTGATTTATAGGAAATGCAATAGAAGTAATTGGAGTTACATATGTAGTTGGATGTTCATTCTTTGTTGTGTTTAGAGATTGTAAATATCACTTTCTACTCTGCCGCCTCTCTGTTAACTTTGTCCATAGTGTCTTTGGTTGAACAGAAGCCCTTAATTTTGATGTAATCAAATCTACCAACTATTTTTTTCTTTTTGTTTTTCGGTTTGTGCCTTGGGGATTTTATTTAAGAGGACTTTCCATGCCCTAAGTTCACAAAGATACTGTTTCACTTTCTTCTGTTAGCTTTCTAGCTTTCCTTTCACATTTAGGTTTTTCGTCCACTTAGAGTCTACTTTTACATATTGTGTTTGAGAGGGATTCAAATTCATTTAGTGAGCCAAATTTCTTGACATTATAGGACCATTCCTTTCCCCATCGAGATGAGATGCAGCCTTTATCATCAATCAGCTTCACACATGGGTTTTTTTCCTGACCTTTCTGCCTCGAACTTCTGACCTCGTGATCCTCCTGCCTCAGCCTCCCAAAGTGCTGGGATTACAGGTCTGAGCCACTGCTCCCGGCCCGTTTTCTGAGCTTTCTATTCTCTTCTGAGCTCTCTGCACCTTATTGTTCAAGAAATAAAACAGAATTAATTTTGTTTGGCAGAATTTGGTGTGTTCTGAGTAGGGGAACCTCGATGATTTCCTGTAATGCTGGGAGGTGGTGAGCCATAATGAAACTAACATGAAACTTGGGGTCAGAGGAACCCAGGCTTGGTCCTGGCTCCACCACTTACAGATGTGAATTTGAACGACTTCTTCAACCTCCCCGAGCCTCCGTTTCTCCATCTGTAAAACAGGGATGATGAGATGTATCTCCTAGGAATTCTATGAGAGTTAAATGCTAGAATATTTGTAAACGCATAGCTTTCAGTAAATGTTATTTTCCCTTTGATCATTGTCAGGAGACAGTCACAGCAAGTGGTTTTCCCCAGGCTTCACCAAGGTAGGTGTAAATGGGGAACACATTATTCCTGATGGCCCTAATGTCACTGCTTCTTGTTGTCCCCTTCTAATGCATGGCTTCTATTCAGCTCTTTCTGTATCCCCATGGTGCCCCATGTGGGCTCATGGAAGCTTCCCATTGGCCTTCCCACCAATGGGCACACTTCCATTGGCACTGCAGAGGTCTCCAGGGACACACACTTTCTCCTCTTCCAAAGTCACCCAATCAGCCCATAGGCTTGGAGGCAAAGGTAGATGTAGATGCTTAGCCAGGAATGTTGGGCGAGTCCTCAGAGTACAGCTCTTGCCTGGCTGTTTCTTCACATGGGCTTCAGGAACACACAGTATTTCTGCCTGGCTCACCTTCCTCTCTCAGCCCTTTCCCCTAAAAAAATACAGATAAAATCAAGACAAAGAGCGGTCTCTGGGTCACAGGCTTGAGGGCAGCATGGGAAGTGCTGCAGCCGTGCCCAGGGCTGGGTGGCCTGGTGGGGCTGCTGAGCCTGTGCTGCTGGAAATAGTTTGGTTGAAAGGCCATGCAAGGCAGCTCTGTGAAGGTGCTTCTTTGGCTGCCTTTCAAAAAAGGGATTTTTTTTTACACTTTTGTAACTTAAGCTTTTGATCACTTGGTTGTAGCTCTGTGCTGATACCTTCTTTGCTGAGCCTTGAAGGGCTGTTAGGCTAGGCAGGAGGATCCAAAAGTTCTTTTTGACCCAGCACACGGGTCAAGAAAGGCTGTTACCTTCCAAGAAGGGTGACCACCTCCTCCTATACAGCAGCCCTCAGAGGGTGTTTATTTCAGGGAGCATCAGCCTGACCCACCCCACCTCTCCTCCTTCCCTTCGACTGTGTTTTGAACTACTGCCGGCATAGCTGATCAGAACACTCTTCCCTTCCCCCAACCTTATGATGTTAATAAAGCAGTTTCATTCCTCTCTGGATCGTGGGACCTGTGTGCAGGCTCTGGCTTGATCCCAGCTTGAGTAGCAAGCAGGGAGATCATTCTGGAACTTTGCCATGTCAAAATGAGACTAAATCCCATCTCTAGGTTGCTTCTGCCAGGCTGATGGATTGCAGAGAAAGGAGATTTGGGGAGTCTGCCCCTAACCTGTTGCTAAACAGCCTCACATTGTCTGTCCAATCCCTGGGAAGGAAGGATTTGACTAGCAAATCTCATTCTAGGATGAGATGAAGCTTCTCTCCTGCCAGGCTCCTATGAAGCTTTAGGGGAGAAGTATGGAGTTGGGTTGGGGAGGGGCCCTCTGCCCAGATACCCAGAGCTGGGCCCTGTTTCAGAGCCAGTGCCCTCTGATTTTAAGCAGTAAAGTCTGGCCTAGTCTTTTGTAATTATTCCTTTACTAGCAGAGGATTCTTTGCTTTCCTCTCTCATTTCTTAAATACTCCTGGAGTTAAGGAGGTAAATAAATGTATGCTCACGATAGATTATGAAATTGAGGTTTTTACTCCTTGATTTCTACCTTAATAGTGCAGTATACTTGCTATATTTTTATGTTAAACGTTAAGAGGAAAGCCATAATTCACTCTTCAAGCTCCATTTCCACTTAGTTGAGCTCCATTTCAGCTTGGATGGCAAAGACGCTAGGTACTTCTGCCACTTGGCTTCTTTGATTATGGCAGACATAAGTAATTGAGCACAGCACTTTTTCTCACGGAGGTCAGATGAGACTTCAGGATCCTTCTCAACACAGTTCTAGGCAGCTGCTACTGATGAGAATTGGCATGGGAGATGTAAGCTGTTTGCTCTACTGCCTTGTGAGTAGTCATCTGGTCTTCTTCATAGTTCTTTCTTTATTCTGTTTGGTACTTTGTACCCTGTATTACAGAGTATCTTCACTTTGTACAAAGGTGAAGACCTATATCTGAAAAAGTGAAGACATATTTCTGTAAGTTGCTTCAGAGAAGAATCTGTGTTTGATTTACTTTTGCATCATCCCAATTCTGCCCTATTGTCGTCTTTAATACCTATTTGTTGGATCAATGAATGAATATATCTTCTCATTAAGGCTAAGAGGACAGTGTTAAAATTGTATTCACGACCAGCATTAGATCTTGCAACTCCCTCCCCAGTGACACATGAATGAAAGCCAAGCAACAATTATAGAATAAAAGCTGACAGTACATGTAAGCCCATTTCCTGCCCCAAACCAGAACAAAGCAGGGATAGTTCATCTCATGTAAATTTTATAATACAGGAAACCACCTCCCCTGAGCCGAAATTCAATTCAACCTGGCATCTTTCTCAGCTTAGTTCCAGCAAGTGTGAGGCACTGAGAGGTTGGATAGAGCCTGCATCCTCAAGGAATGTATGTATTACCAAGGGGGCTATAAGGTGTCCATATGACTAAATCAGCATAATAACCCCCGACCTCCTCTACAACCATTCGTCTCTGTGTTTACTGAGTTTAGCCGCGTGGACTTCCTGCCACACTTGAGGGTACACCCGCCCCAGGGCCTCTGTCCATCATACCTGGCAGCCACGGCTTCGCCCCCTTGCTTTTCTCAGGGCTCTTCTCAAATGTCCCCTATGTCCCTGCTGACTCCATCATTCTCTTTCCTCCTTTTCTTACATTATTTTTTGTAGCACCTTTAGCCAGTGGACCTGCAGACATTGACTCGTTATTGTCTTTGTTCATCATCTGTCTCCCGCCCTGGGATGTGAGCTGCAGGGGCATTGCCTCTTTGGCACACTGCTGTCTCCCCAGTGCCGGGAGCAGGGTTTATCAACCTCAGCACCATTGGCATTTTGGCCCAGACAATTCTTTGCTTTGAGGGGCTGTCCTGTGCATGGCAAGATGTTAAGCAGCATCCCTGGCCTGTACCCAGTGGTTGCCAGTAACATCCCCTCTCCTCCAAATGAATGCCTCCAGACATTGCTAAATGTCCCCCAGGGAGAAGCAGAATCACTTCTGGTTGAGAACTGCTGCCCTAGAACTACATTAGCACCTAGCAAACACAAATATGTGTGGGGAGAATGAATGAACTCTGCGTTGGTTGATGGTACTCCTACTGTGTGCTGAGCACTGGTTTTCTCCCATTTACTGTTTCATCTGTGTGTGCAGATGGAGCAATTCCTACCTTGTGGGGTGATTGTGAGGTTTAGAGATTATATCCATAAAGCATCTAAAACAGTTTGACACACAGTAGTAGATACTTAATAAATGGCAGCTGTGATAGGCCTTAACCTGACCCTGCTTGCCCTTCCAGCGTCTTCATCCCACATCTCCATCTTCAAGCACCTCTATCTTATAGATAAAGCAACTGAAATTGAGTCAGCTGGAGGAATGTGCCCAACATCACACAGCTAGGAAGTGATGGAGCCGGACTCTAAAGCCCAGGTGTCTGGGCCATAGGACCCGGCTCTTTCTCTTCCCTGGAGAGAGGGATGGCCCGGTAACTCAGCATCCTGCACTGTCCCCAGCCTAGCACCTTCCATTCGTGCTCAGTAAATACCTGTGGGGGAACTGAATGCACAGCCCAGCAAATAAAAGTCAGACAGGATCAGTGCTGGAGTGGAGTCCATGCAGAGAGCTCGGGAAATGTCGGAGGGGAGAGGGCGTTCCTGTGGAATTGATAGTGCGTCTCCTGGGCAGAGGCCTAAGTGAGCCCTCCCAGGGTGAGCCCACCGAGTCTCCATGGTGGGAGGACTCTGGAATCTCCAGCCTGTTATCTGCAGCGGGGCAAGGGTGGGGAGGGGCGGGTAGGGAAGGGGGCTGGGGGCAGCCTCAACCTCCCCTCCGCCTGCCTTGGTGCCCAGTACCCTCCTCCTGTCTGGGCGGAGCGCCTTTTTGTTCTCCCCCCTCTGTTCTGTTTTCCAAATCAGAGGCTTTGAGGTCGGCTGGGTCCTTTCCTTTTTCTACTTCCTACATCTTACAGCCCCTGCCTGACTTCGCAACAGACACAGTTCCGGCTTCAGAACTGCCCTAGTTGTCTAACCTACATTTCCCATTTCCTGCTGGGCAGGATCTCTCCCCTGCCCCGCTAGGCTGGGTTTGAGGCTGGCTCACTCCTCTATCCCGTTGTCCCCCTCCCAGGCTTGGACCCTCCCACACCAAGTTCAAAGTTGGCTTTTCAAATCTTTGCACTTTGGGGCCAGGGAAGACCCTTTTCCTCAGTACTTTCATCCTTCCCGGCCTTTTCAAAGTGCACTCCTTAGCTCCACCCAATCCTCTGGGACCAGGATTCTTGGCTGCCCTGCTGAAAGTGATGGTTTATATACACAAAGTGAACCCCAGGGTAGCATTTGCTTTCTGGGCCCTGGGCAGAGGAAGAAGGGTTCAAGCTAGTGGCTTCTCTGCTTATGGACTCTGAATCTTCTCATATTTTTTCCTACAGGCACCACCCAGCTGAAACATTTAGGAACAGCCTTTAAGGAAGCCGCTGTTGGTAGGGACATCTGAGAGTGTTGATGAATGCCAACGGCTCTGAGGGAAAAAACAAACTAATTAAAAAGCTGTTTAGAAGTAGCTTTCCTCTACGGTGAATAATTGGATTTTTCCTCATGCTCTGGTACCCAAACTCACCTGTGATCTTTGACTGTTTTCTCTCTTGGGCCCTGAATGAATGCTTTGGGATGGGGGAAGTAGCTGGCTTTGGGGAAAGGTTAAGTCTTTTTGGCCTCCTTTGGTCACACGACGCACAGAGAAAACATTTAGCAAGCGGATTCCTGGACTGAGGAAACTCCTTGAAATGGAAACACTAAGGTGTTAAGTGTTAGGGGTTCCCTTTAAAATAACAGGAGTGGCTGGGCGCGGTGGCTTACGTCTGTAATCCCAGCACTTTTGGAGGCTGATGTGGGAGGATCACTTGAGCCCAGAAGTTTGAGACCACCCTGGGCAACATGGCGAGACCTCCTCTCTACTAAAAATAGAAAAAATTAGCCAGGTGTGGTAACATGTGTCTGTAATCCTGGCTACCCAGGAGGCTGAGGTGGGAGGATCACCTTAGCCTGGAAGATCGAGGCTCCAGTGAGATGAGATTGTGCCACTGCACTCTAGTGTGAAGGACCAGAGTAAGACCTGGTCTCAAAAATCTTCATCATCATCATTATCATCAACAAAAATAGATAAAATAACAGCAGAAACAACAGCAACGAAACCAAAGCCGTCTTCTCCCCGTGGGTCAGTGAGGCACCTCCCGGGGAGAAGACCAGGGCCTGGTAACCTTCTGCCTCTCACTGGCGGTGGAGCCCTTAGCAGGTGGCTGGAAGTCTCCGGGCTCAGGTTCCTAGTCTGTAGAACAGTGATGCTTGTTCCTTAGCTTCTGGAGGCCAGACCTGGGCCAGCTGGTTTCTGAGGTTCCTTACCACTTGGTTTCTGTGATCCCTTCCCTTCCACCTCCACTGCCCTCTTCCCAGCTGGACAGTTTTTCCTTATGGACTTCTCTTCCTGCCCTTGGAATCCTATACCCTTCAGCCTTGTCTCCTGTTCAGACCTGCAGAGGCTTCCTTTCTATCACCTCAGGGTCGAACCCAGGGTTCCTGCCGGGCCTGAGGCTCTGCACCATCCTGCCTGGCCTGGGCTGCTTCTCCAGCCCACTGCCCAGTGCCCCATCTCTTGGTCATGGCTCTCCAGGCCCAGGGTCCTTTTTGCTATTCCTTGAATAAGACCAGCAACTCTCAGCTTCAGCCTTTGCCATTGCAATTCTTTCTACTGGGATAGTGTCCCCCAGACACCCCCGTGGCTCTTCCTCACTTCTGTCTGGTGTTTGCTCACCTCCTTGGAGATGCTTTCCTCTCCCTCCCTCACCATCCTGTGCCTCAGCCATCCCCTTCTGTCCTCTTGCCCGGCCATATTTTCCTTCGCAAGATGTGTGTTACAAACATATTTGGTTCTTTTCTTTCACTCAACTTTCTCTGTTTTGCCACCACTGTATCTCTGGTCCCCAGAACTGTTCCCAGCACATAACTGTAGGCCCTGAGTATGTATTTGATGAATGGATGAATGAATGAATTTGCATTTATGCTGCACTCTGAGACTGAGAAATAAATACTGCTGTTGTGGCCCAAAGCAAACAGTTTTCTCCTTCATTCTAAGTTATGTAATAATGATCAGAGCTGCCTTTTATTGAGTGATTACTATATGCCAGGTACACATGCTGTTTTAGTCAACCCTACAACCCTTACACTGAATGTGCAAGGTGCTCTCAGCAGCCCTATTGTTCGGGTGAGGGGCACAGAGGTATAAGGGGCAGATTCTCCATTTGAGCCCAGGCCCGTCTGACTCCATAGCCCGACATCTCATCACTGCTGTGTGTTTTTCTGCTCTTCAATGGAGAAAAAGAGTCAGTGGCTACTACCTGAACAGTCTCAAACATGGAGATGCACTGCTCACATCATCTCAGATCAGATGCTTCAGGAGTGAAGGGCCTTCCCCTACAGCTGAGGGGAGTGCTGCTGGCACAGCTCTCAGCACTCAGCCCCCTTTGGAAGTTGACCTTGTTTGAGAGAGCTCCTGGACCATAGTCTCACCCCCTCCCTAGGCAGCTGGTGTCTAGGGACTGATTGATGTAGGGGTATAAAAGTCCCCCACACACCACTTTAGGATGGCGCTGAAGCATCATCCTAGACTAGAATGGGCTGAGGTCTCTGTTGAAACTGTACCACAGTCTATCTTCTCCCTCTGTCCAATTTTGCTTCTTACCTTTCCCTGCCACTGGGGTCGAGCCCAAGAGCACTTCCGAAAGAGAGAGAGAGAGAGAGAGAGAGAGAGAGAGAGAGAGACAGAGAGACAGAGAGACAGAGAGACAGAGAGTGAGTCCCATGTATGCTCCTCTTATGCTCATCTCCTCCTTATTTGTTTCTTGGGGACCCCAACTTGCCTCAGGGACATCTCCCCTGGATCCCTGTGGACTTGTCTTAGGTCTCAGAGGGCCCCATGTGCTGGAGGTGACTATGTGCTTGGGGGTGACTGTCAATCTAGCTCCTCATTGTGGTTTTGAGTTGTGATGTTTTCTGCTTAGATGAATAACTCTTTGCTGAGCTACTGTAAACACACACCATGGTCTTTTTTTTGGCAAATGCCTGTTGAAGACGGATGGTTTGGGAATGAGAAAGGCAGAAATGGAATTACCATTGCACACAGCCCACACAGGCAAGAGAAGACCTTATTCTGGGAAGGCAGTGAAATGTAGCCAAATAATGTTTAAGTCTGGTTGCTTCAGTGACAGCCCCATCCCAGACTTGTTTTAATCCCCTCATAGTTTCCAGAAGGACCACAACACACACATGATGCTCAAGAAGTGTGGGAAGAAGATAAATGAATCAGCAGGTAGGGAAGTAAAAGGGAACCAAACAAAGGGCAAAAGTGGGGAACATAATCTCATGATAGGCTTCAGGAGACCAAGCCATGTGTAAATTTCACAAAACCAGTGGAGTGCTTCCTTTGTGCAAAGCCAACGCCAAGGGACAGAATATTAGATGATTCAGCCGTGGTCCCTGTCCAGAAAACACTAGTGACTCAACCTTGGGCATGTCCCTTAACCACTTTCTTTGGCCTGGCTATATGCAGACATGGTCTGTTAACCTCAAGTCATTTAAACATTGGGGGATGATGGGTTTGCTTCCTCCTGGCATCTTCCCTGCTCATCCCCTTACTTTGCACATCATTTGGCAATGACTGCACCACTGCCACCACAAATTCCTATTAATTATTGAGCACTCACCATATGGTAGGACCTGCACTTAAAGCAATTTATGTACACTATGATATTTAATCCTTATAATAACTCTATAAGGCAGGCACCATCCTGTCGTTTAGATGAGGATCTGAGGTTCTGGGAGCATAGGTAATTTGTCCAAGGTCTTGTAGCAAGTAAGTAGGGGAGCTACGCTGTCCAACAATGTGGCCCATCCTCTTAGTGCCCTTCTACCTGGAGAAGCCCACCTGTTCATCTTTTTGGCTCCTACCTTGTCCCCTTACAGGCCCTCATTCCCCCTGAGCTGTCTGGTTCTGCCACCATACACTGGCTCGCCTTCCCTGTTTCCCTTTTCACATCCTGTCCTGACTATTCATGCCCAAACCTACAACTGTGCTGGCTCCTTCTGTCTTTGGGAATAAGAATAAATCTCCTGTCACTTGTGAAAATGTCCCCTGATGGGTCTTTGGCTGCATTCCCTGCCCTATGGGCAAGCATTGGAGTTCCCCAGGAGGCTATAAAATAGGAGTCACTGAGATTCTGCCTGTATCTGATGTGAGAGCTGCTCCTGCTCCTGTAGCACAGAGTAGCAGATAGTGCCAGAAAGAATTTTAAAAGCATGATTTTTGGTCCCAGCAGCAGGCAGTGTGGGGTAGTGGTTATGCACCAGAGCCATCAAAGCTGACATCTTGGACTTAAAATGTACCTGCTGAATGACCTCGGACAATTTACTGAACCTCGCTGAGCCTCCCTTTGCCCTTCTATATAATTGGGATAATAGTGAACTCCCGTAGGGTTGCTGGAAAAGTAGGTGAGACATTGCATTTAAAGCACTCATTGCTCCACCTGGTGCAGAGCAATGGCTCCATAAATGGTCATGGTTGTTGGCGTTGCTCTTGGTGTTAGTAGGCCAGCTGATATGGTTTGGCTGTGTCCTCACCCAAATTCTCATCTTGAATTGTAGCTCCCATAATCCCCCCATGTCGTGGGAGGTAATTGAATCATGGGGGTGGATTTTTCTCATGCTCTTCTCATGATAGTGTGTAAATCTCATGAGAGCTGATGGTTTTATAAAGGGCAGTTCCCCTGCACATGCCGTCTTGCCTGCCGCCATGTAAGACGTGCCTTTGCTCCTCCTCCATCTTCTGCCATGATTGTGAGGCCTCCCCAGCCATGTGAAACTCTGAATCCATTAAACTTCTTTGTCTTTATGAATTGCCCAGTCTTGGGTATTTCTTCATAGAAGAATGAAAATAGACCAATCCACCAGCTATAAATTGAATATCCCCCACATCCTGTCCTCTCTCACTCCTTTTCTTCCTTCCTCAGTGTTAATCTTTACCCACTACCAGCAAAGCAGCAAAACCTAGTGCTGGGACAGTTGGAAACAGAGAGATGACAAAGGCTGACTCAGCCTTGAGGAGCTTACAGAGCCTTCCAGAAGAACAAGCGTCAGTTGGACAAGCTGCCAGGAAGTCTTGGCATTGAGCCTCAGCTCCACTCCTTGCTCCATGACTCTGGAACAGGTTGATTTCTCTGGGCTTAAGTTCCTTAACTGAACAATGGACTTACATTCACCTTAACACCTTGCAGTGTTGTGTCTGGCTGCAGTTCAGGAGGGAAGCAGACCTGCAGCCATCTATACACCTTACAGCAGAACAGATTCTCAGGCACCTTGCAGGCCTGGCACTGCACCATGCTGTGATTCATCTGTGACCCTTAAAAGACCTGCCCTTAACTCCCAGAGTGCAGTACAGCAGTGTAGGTTCTCAGCACCAGCAAAAGTGTTCTCAACTGAGCACTGGTAAACAGACCCAGTATTTATGAATGAGTGTCACTGGCCTGCTGCTTTGTGTTTTATCACCAAAGATTATGGAAGATTGGGAGCTCTTACTTCAGAGCCTGCTTTATGGTTTTCATTACTCTCCTGAATCTCTGCATAATTTTCTGGGATTAGAGATGGAGTGCCTTTGTTTCTTTGTTTGCATTCTTTTCCTTCTGTGTAAACTAGTAAAAATCAATAAAACGCCAGCAGATGAAAGCCCTGCTCATGCCAGAACTTGGCTGCATGTCCCAACATGACTGAGTTGGCTCCTTCTTGGTCAGGGAACAGGCTGGGTGAACCTGAACCGAGATTTTTGTCCCTGTGTGGTCTCAAGGAGGACCTACACCCTGTATTTACAGATGGGAAAACTGACACCCAGAATTAGGAAATGACCTGTCTAAGGCTGACTTACCTAGCATCTGCTGAACCCCATGCCCTGAGTCATTAGACAAATGATGGGGCGCCTTCTGAGTGTAATTAGCAAAAATCAGGGAGTGGCTTTGTTTCTTTGTCTGCATTTTTCTTTTTAACCCTGAGCTGAGCTGCCATTCTCTCACAAGTCTCCAAAACAGGGTACATGCATGAATGTGCACGAAGGGGCAAGAAGAATGTTCTAGAACGTTTCTTTTTTTCCTCATCCTTTTAGTATTTATATACTTTATGTATATTTTATAATGAGCTATATAATATAGTAGTACAGTAGTATATACAATGTTACATATGCTATGTATATGTCTCCAATATATATTCAGTTATAGGTTTGATATCATCTATAATTAATGATATAGTCACATATCAGGGAGGTATACATAAGAATGATAGGGGTATGTGATCAAAACTGTTTGGAGACCAGTGGTTTAATGAATGCATAGCTGCTTCTGACCATTCTGTCTATTATACCCACCCCCCACCATGACTCTCTTTCCTCTATTCTGCCTTTGTCTTCATCATTCTTCCTGATATTATATTGCATTTTGTTTATGGTCTGTTTCCTCTACTAGAAAGGTAGCTCTGCATAGGTGGAGACTTGGGTTTGCCCACTACTGTCTCCCCAGCACCTAGAAGTGCAGGCTGGGCACTCAGGGGCCATGTGCTAAGTATTTGTTGAAACAAATGAATGGGTGTGGAGCCTCTGCAGACAGGTGAACACACATGCCCCACAAGAGTGGGCTGTGTACAGGATTAGGGCGAGCGCAGAGTGATCTGGGGATGCCAAGTGGGCATCTGATCCAGCCTCAGGCATGCAAAGGGACCTCCTTATGAAGGGTGCCTGCGCTGGCACCTAAAGGGTGAGAAAGGAGTTGGCCAAGAAAGAGGAGAGCTTCAGGTGGGAACAATAAGGGCAAATGGCAAGAGGCTAGAGAGGGCAGAGTCTTCCTCAGTGCTAGGCGGTGTCAGGGAATTAAGGCAACCGATGGGGCTGGAAAGGAGCTTAGATCTGGTCATCAAACGCTTCCGAATTGTCTTTAGGAGTTGGGGTTGTATCCTAAGGGCAGGAGAACCATTCTGACTGCCTCATGGTGTGGTGTGTGGAGCAGGGACTAGGAGGCCGGATATCTGGATTTGCATCCTGGCTCTGTCATTTGCCAGCTGTGTGACTTTGCAGTTATTTAACCTCTCCTGTCTCGGCTCCCTCATCTGTAAAATGGGAATGATAATAGGCTCAGCCTCAGCAGGGTATTGGGAGGATTAAACGAGCTAATTTATGTAAATCGGAGCGATAGATAGCTCTTGGCATGTAATAACTACTCTATGTGCAATTTATTATAATTCATTCAACAAATGTTTATTGAGCCCCCTATGGTCTCCAGGCTGGAGATACAGTTGTGACCAAATCATACCTAAACCACTCTGGCAGGGAGCTTGCATTCTAATTGGGGCAGAAAAAAACAATAAATGAAGAAATAAATTAACAAGAACAAATCAGCCAGCAATAAGACCAAGAAGAGAATGAGAGTGGGGATGTATAAAGGTGATGGGACTCCCTCAGGTTGGGCTTTCCATAAGGGCCCCCTGGAGGAGGTGACTTACTTGGAATGAGTTTGGGTGCATTTGAGGGCCTGCAAGATTGAGTGTGTTTGCCATGTAGTGGTCCCAGGGGAGGGAGGCTTTAGGAGAGATGGGCCACGGCCTGGCCACACAGGGCTTGTCAGTCAAGGGAAGGGTTTTGGGAGGAAAGCCACTAGAGGTTTCTATGTGCGGTGGGATTTTACCCCCTTTTAAAAGATTCTCATAGCTGCTGCCTGGACTCATTGCAGGGTGGGAGGGTCCTTGACATGAAGAAAAAAAATGGGCTTGCCAGTGCCCCTGCTGTGTCCGTTCACCTCCTCAATGGCACCTTCACCCTTCATTGCTTCCAGTTCCCTTATGTTCTCCCTGACCCCACGTCAAGGCCCGCCCTGAAGCTCATTCCAGCTAAGAGCCAAATGACTGTAGCCGCTTACTTTGCAGCTCTTCGTTTTGGGGCAAGATCGGCCAGCCAGTGAGTGCCACATTTAGGGTGCACATCCGTTCCAGAAGCCAAGCCTTCCTACAGGCCTTCCCCATTGCCCTGCACGTCTGGCTGGCCAGAGACCACTTGGTGCCTTCCACCCTGACTTTAGCCTCTGCCTCTGTTGTCTGTGTGTGTGCCGAGTTTTGAGAGGCAGCCTCGTGCAGAGATGAAGCCAGAAGGTCCCAGAGTCAGGCTGCCTAGGGTGGAATCCTGCTTCCACTCCTTGCCAGCCAGGTGACCTTGGGTAAATTCCTTAACCTCTCTAGATTCTGGTTTTCTCTTCTGTAAAAGGATAATCATAGCAATTAGCTTACAGAGTTCTAAGTGAGTTAACATTTATAAAGCCTTTGAATAGGGCCCAACACATAGTAAGTGATCAATACGTGTTCGCAGTGATTATCAGTGTTGTTTTGCTGCCTATTCAAGGGGACAGGAGTCCGTTCCCTGCCTTACCTTTCAGAGACAGTTGCAGGATTAATGCGATAATGATTGTGACTGTTTGGAGCTTTGCAGAACAAAGGCACTGCATAAATACACATGATTAGTATTGTCATCTTTATGCTTTGCCTGGGTGGGCCTATTGTGGTTGGCTGATTTATGGAAATAGTGTGTCCCCAGGTGAATACAATTAGTGATAAGCAAATTTCAGACAGTTCAGAGAATCACAGGTTCTTCCATCTGCTCAGGGTCTTTCATTCTGAAAGCTTCCAGGGGGCTGTGTAAGAAAGAACCGTCAGAAAGCACCCATCCAAGCATGACTCCAAGCGTCCAGGTGTGCAGGCATCCACCTATCCGTCCACCCAGTAATGAGTGTTAGGCCCAGGTGTGCTGAGCATGCCAGGCTACAGACCCATATACCTGCAGTCTCTACGGGAGTGAGGAAACAAGTGTACTCCTTGCAAAAATGACAGTAGCTGAGAACTCACATGTCTGGGCACCAAGTCATGTTCCAAAGATTTCCTATGTGTTGATGTGTGTGATTCTCAACATTCAAGGAGGTAGAAACAGATTTTACAAGTAAGGAAGCAGAAAAGACCTGCTTAGGGCCATGTAGCTAGGAGGGGCGTGGCTGGGGTTCCAAGTCAAGCAGCCTGGCTCCACAGCCAGTAATGTCCTTAACCAGCACGTGACGATTTCTTTTTTTTTATTTTGAGACAGAGTCTGTCGCCAGGCTGGAGTGCAGCACGATCTCAGCTCATGGCAACCTCCGCCTCCCGGGTTCAAGCGGTTCTCCTGTCTCAGCCTCCCGAGTAGCTGGGACTACAGGCATCCGCCACCACACCCAGCTAATTTTTGTATTTTTAGTAGAGATGGGGTTTCACCATGTTGGCCAGGATGGTCTCGATCTCTTGACCTCGTGATCCACCTGCCTTGGCCTCCCAAAGTGCTGGGATTACAGGTGTGAGCCACCGTGCCTGGCTGACGCATGTGACCATTTCTAACAAGGAACAAAAAGCCTCCCCAAATGTCAGCAGAAGCAAAAACATGTTAGCTGAGAGAGCCAGTGGCACTGGCCCAGAATGGAGACCCCAGTTGGGTTTCTTTGTTCCCTAAGTGCATCTTGGCAGGTGTCTTAGGTTGAGTTTCCTGGTAAAGAGACTCTAAGAGATGCCTGAAGGAAATTTATTGGAGATTGCCCCTGGGGTTAACTCAGGGATGCAGAACTGGGCAGAGAGAGAAGTTGAGCTGTGATATTCTCACAACATAGGCCTCAGCCCATCCTCTGGGAATAGTTCTCCAGAGTTGTTCTCAGTCCAGACAAGGGGGCCAGGTCTTTGTACCCCCACACCAACTAGTTATTGGATACAGCTGTCCCAGGAGTGGGTGTGACCTTGAGAGAGGACTTCGTTAGGCTGAGCAGCTCTTGGGAAGAGATGCAGCAGGAGGGCCTTGAACTGCAGGCAGGGCTTGGGAGGAAGCCCTGCAGCTTCCACTGCAGGAGGCATTGCTGACTGAGCAATTTTTAAAAAATCACTCTGGAATCAGGGGTTTTAACCACAAACCAAGGCAATAGTTTGGACTTTCTGGCATTCTCAGCCCCTCCACACCATGTCATGTAGCTTTCTCTTCTGTGTATCCATCAAGTGCTTGCACTTCTGCCCATCCTTATACGAGGACTTAGTTCAGCACTTCTACCTGGACTGGATTTAGACTCTGATGCCCACTCACTGAGCAATGAGAATAAGCCTGATCTATTCTATCTTCTTTCCTTGGAGGCAGTCATTCATTCATTCTTTTTATTATCTCCTCATCCCACAATTATGTATTGAGTAAGTGACAGGTGCTGGGGTACGGCAGTGAGAAGATGGACATGGACAGGCTCTGTCCTCATGGAGTTTGCCTTCTTGTGGGCTGGGCAGACAATAGACCAGTCACCACATGGAATACTTTCCAGCAGCGATGAGTGCTGTGATGAAAATAAAGCAAGGTGTTGGGATCTGCTCTAAGCAGGCAATGCAAAAGTGTGTAAGTCAACACACTCAAGGGATGTGAGTGACAGACTGTTGACCTACACACCTTTGCATTGCCTGCTTACAGCAGTGTCTGGGGTAGTCTCCCATTACATGACAAATATTACTTATTTGATTGTAATTGATGTCAGGCTGACTTAACTGGCATCATCAGGATTGGGGGGCGGGGGGTGGGTGGCCTGTCCTTCCTTCCTGCCAGCTGGGGCGAGGTTCCCAGAAGCCTCCCCGAGGTGTGGTGCTTGCTGACTCAGCAGTGCTCTTCCTGGCAGGGTTGAGATGTTCCTTGGAAAAGTTCACACCTAGGTCCCTGCCCAGGTCCCCTAGAGCTGCCAATCATAGCAACTCTGCCAGCATGATGGCTAATGGGGCCCAGCAGCCACGTGCACCCTCCCCAAGCCCTGACTCAAGTTGGGCAATCTTAAGAGAAGGGGTATTCTCTGGCATTTCCTGCTCCTTGCTGGCCTGGAAGGCTTTGTGAGAACAGACCTGCCCCCACCCTCCTGCCATCCTCACTGACATGCCCAGTCTGGCCTGAGCCAGGACCACAGCAGGCCTGGGAAAGGGGACTCTGGAACTTGGAGGATTCGGTGGAGTTTCACAAAACCAGGGCTTGAGTGAGAAGTCTGAGTTCTGGTCTAGCTCTTGCTGTGTGATCTTGACCCAGTGTTCTCTGGGTTTTAGTTCCTCATCTGTAAAAATGAGGCCTTACTAGACTTACCTTATTTCTATATCTCATGGCTTTTCTCTCCTGCCTCAGGGCCTTTGCACTGGCTCTTCCCTCTGCTGGAATACTCTTCCCCACCTCTCTACCTTTTATCTAGCAGACTCCATTCCTCCTTCAGGCCTCAGTCAATCATCCTACCTGCCTATCGGGGCTAGTTCATAGTTATCCACTCTGACAGGACTATAGATGACCATATTCCTCTCCCTCATCATCAATCAGTTGTCAGTAGATATTTTCTCGTGGGATTATTGACCAGTAACCATCCTACATGCCCCAGTGAGGGCAGGCATCTTGCTGTCTTGTCTGTAGCTACATTCCCAGTGCATCGCACAGAGTTTGGCATATAGTAGATGCTTGATGAATTTTTGTTACGGAATGGGAATGACTCTTCAAATGAGATTATGTAGATAAAGGCCCTTTATAAATGTAAAGCGGTAAATAGAAGGGAGGTGTTTTATTACCAGTGGGATTATGACGGCCTGAGGGAAGCATCTCAGGCTCTGCAGGGATTTGGGTGACTTTTCTAGAGCTAAAAGAGCACCTGCCCCCCATTCTGTCCTGAGTCAGCCTGTGCCTAGTGAAGCTAACCCTTGACTGATCATTCCCTTGGCCTTTGTTAGACCAGGGTGGGTGTCCCTGAGCGGCTGGCTGCTTGGTCTTGCTCAGCCTTTCTCTGCTACATCCTTTTCCTGCAGCTGCCAGGCACAGCTTTCTAATTATGTCATGTCACGGTGATGTCCTTGATATGTCGCAGCGGCCTGGGCTTCCCTGGGTAGGAGGCCGAGAAGTCGAAGGAAATGGAAAGAATGTGTGTGTGTGTGCACGCACGCACGCTTGCAAGAAGATGGTGTGGATCAGACAGTCAGTTCTTTTTTTTTTTTTTTTTTTTTTTGATACAGAGTTTTACTCTTGTCACCCAGGCTGAAGTGCAGTGGCGCAATCTCGGCTCACTGCAACCTCTACCTCCTGGGTTCAAGCAAGTCTCCTGCCCCAGCCTCCTGAGTATTTGGGATTACAGGCACCTGCTACCAAGCCCAGCTATTTTTAATAGAGATGAGGGTTTCAACATCTTGGTCAGGCTGGTCTTGCACTGCTGACCTCAGGTGATCCAACCTGCCTCAGCCTCCCAAAGTGCTGGGATTACAGGCATGAGCCACTGCGCCCAGCCAGTCAGCTGCATTCTAAACCTACTTTAAACATTCCCACCCCCTTGAGCCTGTTCCTGCAGGTAAGTCTCTTCTGTCCCTCTTGGTAGTAGGCAGTCTGTTTCCTGGATCAGCCTGCGCCTAAGTCAGTGAATTTTTGTTGAGGGAACTACTATGTGTCAAGTGCTGGGCTAGGTGCTGAGGGCTCAGCAGTGACAATCCAGGCAAAGTCTTTGCCAGCTTGTAGATGCGTGTTCAGTGGGGAAGACAGATGTTAAACAAATCACCAGATGTAATATTGATATGGTAACAAGTGTTCCAGGTACCGCAAAGAAGTGGGGCAGAGTAGGTGTCTGACTTTTGAGTTTATTCATTCATTTGTTGAACGTTATCTTAAAGTAATTGCTCTGTGCCAGGCAGCATGCTAGGTTAAGTACATCTCATCCCTGGGACCTTCGTAGACCAGCAGGCCATAGCAGTGACTCTTTCTTCAGAACAGCCAAGGACACCTGCTCCTGCCATCTGGGACTTGGTAGTTTTTGACTTGTGCAATTAATTCAAATTTAGCACCAATATAAACACACGTCTCATACAGGAGCTTTGTTGACTTTTTCATGGGTTTGGTCCTTATTCCACCAAATAATTTTAGGATTCCTTCTCCCTCGTCTTCTTTCTTCTCCTTCTCCTCCTCCTCTCCTTCTCTTCCTTGCCTTTTCTCCTCCTCCTCTTCTTCTTTTCTTTTGAGACAGAGTCTCGCTCTGTTGCCCAGGCTGGAGTGTAGTGGTGTGATCTTGGCTCACGGCAAACTCCGCCTCTCAGGTTCAAGTGATTCTCCTGCCTCAGGTTCCCCAGTAGCTGGGATTACAGGCATGTGCCACCATACCTGCCAATTTTTGTATTTTTAGTGGAGATGGGGTTTCACCACGTTGCCCAGGCTGGTCTCAAACTCCTGATCTCAGGTGATCTCCCCACCTCGACCTCCCAAAGTGCTGGGATTACAGGTGTGAGCCACTGCACGCAGCCCTTCTTTCTTTATCCCTTGTCCGCCTTCTCTTTTCTTCTCCTTCTCCTCCTTCTCCTATTCTTCTTTCTACTCTTTATTATCTGCCTCCTCCTTCTTTTCCTCTCATCTCTTTCTCCCACTTTCTTTTCTTTCTACCATTTTCTCCTCCTCTTCCCCCTCCTTTTCCTCCCCTTCTCCTTATCGTCTTCTCCCCTCTTCCTCCTCTTCATCTTCCTTTTCCTCCCCCTTCCCCTCCTCCTCCTACCGTTTCTTCTTCTCTCCTCCTCTCTCCCTGTCCCCTCCTCCCCTCCTGCTGGAAGCCTGGGCCAGCCATCCTGGACCCCTTGAAGGCCCACACAGGGGCCTGGAAAGTGGCATCTGCACAGCACCAGCAGGTGTCTGTCGGGTGTTCCTTGCTTCCCTGCCCTCTGTATTCTGAATTGACCCAAGGCTCTGCTAATAGATGTAAAAGTTTGCACAATGTCTGGCACATAGGAAATGCTCAAAGACAAATAATGAACATGGTCAAGTTAGTAATGATGGTAACGGTTGTCAGGAGCCAGGTGTTTCTCTTCAGCTCTTCCGTGGATACATTAATTTAACAACGCTCACGTGGGTTTGCTCAGATTTTACGTTCTCTATTCCTTGGAGGAAAAGCATCAAGTTTACATTTTTCCTTTTGGAGTGAACCAGTGTTAAAATCAGAGTTCAACTTTTTAATTTCCTTTTTCAAGAAAACATAGGAGTTGCAGGTGGGTGTTAACCTATGGTAATTGGGACTGTACCTCTGTACTTCAAAAATCACAAGCTTATTTTGAATATTTGAGGTTGGAAAATGGAGCCAGAGGCTATGGGATTCACCTTAAGAAATTTGCAACAATGTTTGAGAAATTTTTAAAAATTAAACAAAAACTCTTTAAAGAAGTAAGGTGAGTCAGGCTGTAACCACCTACTTCCTCTAGTATCTCTCCCATAATAAACATTTTTAATGGTTATGTGCTAGGCATATTGCATGCTTTATCTCATTTAAGCTCACAACAACCCTATCATCTTAGTTTACAGGTAGGAAAACTGAGGTATAAGCAGGAATACTCCCCAAGGATTATAAATGATAGAGCTTATAAATGATAGAGCCAGACAGTCCGACACTTGAGCCCACGCACTTTCCCACAGTGACATTCTTCTCCCTAACAAGAACCTGTTTAGATCACAACTCAGATTTAGGCACGGCAACTCAAATTTCTGGATTAGACCTCCTCCAACACTCCTGTTAAAGTGACTGTTTTAGTTATTAGTGTCTGTGAAACAAATCACCCCAAACATAGTAACTTAAAGCAACCACCCTCTTATCCCACAAATTCTGAGTGTTGAGTGAGCTCAGCTGGGTGGTTCTTCTGCTCCAACAATGTCAGCTGGGGCTGCAGACCACTGGGGGGCTCTATTGGACTGGGACATCTAGGATGACTCGCTGATGTGTCCGGTGCCTTGGTGGAAGATGGTTGCAAGTGTGAGGTCAGGTGGGATGCTGGGGCACGTGTGTGTGTGTGTGTGTGTAGGTGTATCTGTCTGTTCCCCTTTCCTGATAGAGAGCTACTTCCTCTTCCCAAAGCCTTTCCATGATGTCTCTGCATGTGTTCTCTCTGCGTGGTCTTTCAGAATGATAACTGGACTTCTTACATGGTATTCAGGGCTTCCAAAAGCTCAAAAGCAGAAGCTGCCACACCTGATTCTCTGGCCAAAGTTGTGTCTAGATTTCAGTGTGGGAAGAGACTTAACAAGGGCATGGCACTGAGAGGGGTGGTCCATTAGGGATCCTCTTTGGAGATCAGCTACCACAGTGAGACTTCTTCTTCCACACAGCTCATGGGCAATGAACCTATGTGAGTTTTTTAAAAAGTACCTATTGTGCAGTTGACCTATAGCGTACCTTATTGTATTTGATGTTCCCACCAGTCCTAGGAGGTAGCTATTATTATTTTCTTTTCATGGATGAGAGAATAGCCTTAGAAGCTTAATAACTTGCCCAAGGCCACCTAGTCTGTGAGTTGGGGAGCCTGGATTCTGAAAGGTTAGCCTGATTCCAAAGCCTATGCTGCTTCCTCTATGACATCCTCTCTTCGGGGAAGGTGGTACACATTTGTGTCTGCTTGCCACTTTCAATCAAATCTTATTAAACAAGCCAATAAGTACTCACAGAATTATCAAGATGTACCAGGTTCTAGGAAGAGGTAGGAGGCAGTGTCAGTCCTGGTTTCTGCCCTCAGAGAACTTGATTGCAAGGACAAGACAGGTAAACAGGAAAAGATAAAATCAACAATACTGGTTAGTGCTGACATGGTATTACCGCAGGTGGAGAGAGCGGCCACAGACTGACGACCTTACAGGCTGTTCTTAGAGAAAGTGGGATTTAAAAAAACAATTGGAAAAAAATATATTGGAATTTGGAAAAAGGTCTGAGGAGTGGTACTAGTTTAACTTACATAACACATACCATGGGCTTCACAAGGCTGTAAAGTACGTTCAACGAATTAATTTATTGAACTCAGACAGGTACAGTGGCTCACAGCTGTACTCCCAACACTTTGGGAGTTCAAGGTGGGTGGATCACCTGAGGTCGGGAGTTTGAGACCAGCCTGGCCAATATGGCAAAACCCTGTCTCTACTAAAAATGCACAAATTAGCTGGGCATGGTGGCATGCACCTGTAATCCCAGCTCTCGGGAAGCTGAGGCAGAAGAATCGCTTGAATCTGGGAGGTAGAGGTTGCAGTGAGCCACGAATGTGCCACTACACTCCAGCCTGGGAGACAGAGCAAGACTCTGGCTCAAAAATAAAAAAAAATAAATAAAATAATTTATTGAACCCTCAGGCAATCCAGTGAGTTGGGTGGTATCATTATTGCCACTTTATAGATGAGGAAGCTGGGGCACAGAGGGGTTAGGTATGCTGTCTGAGTTCACACCTGTGTAAAGTGTGGAGCTGGATTCGAATTCCAATTATATGCATTCTGGCACCACAGTTGGGATCCTAATCATCAGACCTGACCACCTGTTGTAAGGGAGGCTGATTTGGTGGGGGGGCTTTTGAAGGAGCAGGTGGTAAACCAGCTTGGCCAAAACACAGAGCACTTGTAGAGGGAATGAGCGTTAACAGTGACTAACAAACACATTTTATCCTTCTATCTCCCCACCTACTGTCTTCTGAAGTAAGGGCATGATCATCTGAATTCCACAGGTAGAGACCTCAAGACTTAGAGAGACAAAATGAATTCCCCAACAGCACACATGTGGACCCCAGACTTTAACCTAGGTCTTCTCTGTCTAAGCCAGTGTCTTCCTTTCATAAAAAGGGAAAATAACCTAGTTTGACGGTTTTGGCTGCAGAGGTCTTGAGTGTCAATCTCGTGAATGCCAATGTGCATGTTGATAGTGGCTCCTTGGCCAGCCGTTCTTAGCCCAAGGTTCAGGGCTCTGCTTCATAGAGGCCTCCAAGGCTCCTGCACCTGTGTGTGATGGGGTGTGTGTTTTTGTTTGAGTATGTGTGATGGTGTGTGTGTGTGTGATGGGGGATGTGTGTTTGTGTGTGTGATGGGGTGTTTGTGATGAGCTGTGTGTGATGGTGTGTGTGTGTGTGTGTTTAAAAGGTGGAAGCATATACAGTGGGATAGAAATGGGGATGGAAACTAAAATTACTTAGTAGCAAATACCTAACAATACCAAAACTTTGCAAATTATAAGATAGAAAATGTGATTTAATACC